>JAHREE010000098.1:5812398-5827095 GCA_033628505.1 Tringa tobata
CCTTTTGTAATGGCTCCACGTAATCACTGCATAACAGTTTAAAAGGAAGCAGAACAGAAAAACAGCTGGACTAATTCTGACCCTAACTGATGTTGCCTTTTCTCCCTTCACTAGAAGAGAAATATGTCACTATCCAGCCGTACGCCAGCCAGGGGAAGGATGAGATTGGGTTCGAAAAAGGGGTCACCGTGGAGGTCATCCAAAAGAACCTGGAAGGATGGTGGTACATAAGGTAAAGAAGCCGTGCAGCCAGATTGCTGCAGAACCTGTGACAATGAGCATTTCTGGTCATTCGCTTAACGTTAGTGTTTAAATAATTCTGTATCTGGGCAAAGAAGCCCAAATTGTTCATAATGCCTCTTGAAGAAATGTAAAGAAAAGGCTAATACGTTACAATGGTGATTAAAGTAACACTACAGTGTCTGCAAAAGCTGTGGACCATTCCATGGAGGAAATTCCTGAACTTGTAGATTTATTTTTTTCTTCCTTCAAGTTAAAAGAAGGAAGAGGATCTGATTTAAGATCTGTGAGACCTAACAAGGCTTTCTGTTGTGTGTAATTTTAATGTGTTTCCAGTGTAAGAGTTATTCTGCAACACATTTAAATCTATTTATAGGAATGCTGAAAGGCTGATTGTGATCTCTTGGGCTGTTTGGGACAGGTAGTGCTCTTTTCAGGGATATAAGAGATCAGTTTGCTGGCTATAGCCTTTTTCAAGCCTGTCAATGGTTTCAACTAGTTTGCCTGATTAATTGCCTGTCCACATTAGATGTTACTAATGTAGAGGGACTAGATTCTAAGGGCAGGCGAAGTTATTGTGTATCCAACCTTGTTATGTATTTGAAACAGCAGTCACTGAGGAAACTTGTGACTTAAAAAAACCCCTTTTTAAATACTTATGGGGAGAATATGAGCTAGATGTCTCACATATTGATACAAGGTATCAGGATGAGTACTTAATTTCTCCATCTAGGTTCACACGCTTGGGTTTTACTGCTCTTTCATGATTCTACCCCTTATTTTGTATCTGTGTGAATCCAGCAGTGCTGTCACATCCCACTTCTCTTTAAACAGGTAGCTTAAAAACAGAGATTTATCTCTCGGGCAGTACAAAACATCTCATCTAGTCATCATTTTCCATTCAGCCTGTAATTATAGTGATTATTTTTTCCCCTTTCCCTCCCCAAGCTATAACTTGCTTTTGTTTGGATTCTGCTTGATTTACCAGCTATGAATGAGGACTATGATGATGCTGACTGAAGCAATGTTGTTGTTTTTCTTGACATTCCTTTCTTAAAAACCTGATTTTTTAATTCTTTTTTCCTTCTATGTAATGCTCCCATAGAGAGAACAGGCTAATAAAGATATCAGTGGAGCCAGAAAGGCACTCTAGATAGGAGGAACTTAAAAATGCCTGGGTTTGGTCAGGTCACATTTTTTTCTCCTTTAATCATTCAGAGAAGTGGAATCCAAAGTTGCAGATGGAGGAATTGAGAGCACATAGGTTTTCTGAGGGGAGAAATATTGCAAGACATCTTCAGTTTATTTTGGTGTTATCCTTCTGAAGTGCAGCCTTTTTACTGCTGTAGGTTCGTGGTTCTATAATAAGCAGCATTTCTTTTTTTTCTCTTTTTTTTTTTGCCTTTTCTTCGCACACTCCTTTGGGCCAACCCAAAACACACATTTTCCTTTATAGCCAGGCAGTGACACTCGCTGCAGTGGCTTAAGTGGCTCCTTCGTGGTGATCTGCTGGAAGGACGGTGGATGCCCCAGCAACCCCATGGCAGCTGAGGAATGCAGCATGCCCTGGGCCTTTCTGCAAGAGGCATTTTGAGTTGAGCAACCCCTCCTCTTGTTGGAAGGTGGGTTAGGTGCTCCCCATATGTGTTGGGTGTCAGCCATCATCCTCTCTGCTCTCTCCAGTGCTGTGCTGCAGTCTTGCTGAAGGATTAAACTGCTCTTAGAAACAGGGTGGGTTTTTTTTCTCCATGGGCAACACTTTTGGAAATTTCAGTGCAGCAACCTATCCCTTCAAGCTGGTCCTTTGCAGCCTGGGCTTCTTTTGCTTCAACTTCTTGTGCTGTTTTTTGTTTTTAAACTGCTCTGAATGCTGTTAGGTACCACTCAGAAAAGGATTTCTCTTCTGCAGAAATACGCCTTTCTGACTACTAAGTGCCTTAAAAGAATCCGCTCCTCCGGCAGTGAGTTTGAGGGGAGAGGGAGTAGGAAGAGACTGTAGTTGAATCCTGCTGCCTTGTTGTCTGCTGGGTTTGGGTAACAGAGACCGAACACACACATCAATATGTAGAAATAAAAACAAATCCAGCAGCTTGCAAATGGAATCCACCTTAAAGACATTAGCTTGTTCCACCTTAAATATGTAATTTCCCCAAATTCCTGGCCATGTGCTGATCCTCATTTCCTGTCCATTTTCTTTTTCTTTTTTTTTTCTTTTTTCTTTTTTTTTATTTTTTTTCCCTAGTTTGCTTCCCTCTGGAGTAATTCCAGTGCTCTGGAGCTGGAAAGCAGATGTGACTCTCAGACTCACAGAGGCACTTCTGACTTTTTTTTTTTTTTTTTTAACATTCCTATGGTTTGAATCCATTTTTTCCTTCATGTAATATAAACAGGGAGGGTTTTTGAATCACTGAGGAACAAAATCACTGCACCTAATTCTGCAACCCTCTCAGTTCAATGCTCTAGAAACTATAGACAATATTGGTGTCTTTTGCCCTATGTGCATTATGACTTGTTAAAAAATAATCTTTGGGACTCTAGAGAAGTGAATGGAAGGCTCTGACCTGGGATCCTTCTTACTGTTCTACTGAGTTCAATGGATCTGTGTACTTCCTGGTATCATCATAGCTGGCGTTAGCATCCATTGTTTAGATCAGCTACTGTCACTTGGAAGTAATCTCATGGTGCCCAAGAGATTTGCAGGCTGAGTAAGTAGCAATATGCTAAGTAAAGCATTTGTTATTTGCCTGTGTCTTCATTTTGTGGTTTGTTCTGAGCCTCAGCCCATGTGAATGAAGTGCAGTTGGGTGCTGGTAGTGGCACTGAAATAAGGAGGAATCTATGATGGGGTTTGAAATGTTTCCCATAGGTGGTCAATAGAAATGAAGGAAAAACACTTGTGATTTAACTCTTAGATGTGAAATGGACAGCATTACCAGTTCAGGGCTTCTCTGGAGCTGATTAGCAGTTGCCCTAGTTCTTTCACCTGTAAAATGGGGAGCTCAAGTAGTCTTGTAAGGTGATGTTTGCAAAGGGCTTTGAGATTGCTGAGTTCAAGGACTAAGGTGAAAAATGTAAGCCTGTTTGACTTACATAAGTAGCTTTTATTTGTGAAGTTGCACAAATAAACTGGCAGCTGCTGGCAGCTACTGCTCAACATTAACTTCAGGTTGAATTTAGTAACTCACAGGAAGAAATAACCAGCAACAGCCTCTCTACTGAGGGTATGTTGCCCAGAGTTATTGACTGTCCAGCTATTGCTGCTACTATTCATTGGGAGAAACTATGTGAGATCAGAGGTGTCTGAAGCAGCGGGGTTATATGGGCTGATCCAAATACGTACAGTTGGCAGGAGAACTAACGAGCCAGCACAGAACCTGCCTGTGGCTGCCTTTCTGATCTTAAACATGTTAAGTCTCCCACAAACTAAGATGGATGTAAACTGTTTTTTCTTTGCTGACTTTGCACAATCAAGCACTGTTGAAAGTAATCTTTGGAACTGGAATGCTCAGTGCATTGGCCAGTGTGGCTTTCTTACAAGTGAAAACCTTTATGTCTCCAGATCATGTAAAATTATAAACATCCTTTAAAAAAACTTCCCTGACGTACAGACAGTAGAAAGCACTGGTCAGTAGCTCTGCAAAAGGGCCATCTGCTGCAAAACGGGATGAAGCCAAAAGTCTTCAGAACTTGAAAATGGCAGAGAGGTCCCTTGCCACAATAGGGGATCTGGCACATATTGAGGCCTTTCTTTGTTTTCTGATTTGGTTTGAGGTTTATCAGAAAAGCCTCAAAGGGGACAGGTATACGTAAATCCAAATTGCATCTTGACATAGTATCAATGGCTGGATGCTGTGAGTCTGTTGGAAGCCTAATCAAGCCATTACCATTTTGCTGCTTTTTAGTCTCCATGCTGTAAACAAATTTCAGAGCTGTTGGGATGCTTTCCTTTGATACCAGAATCCTGGGACAAACATGTCACTAAACTCTGAACAGGGGAGATCCCATATCTTTGTCTTTGTGAGTGACAGAAGGCAGGTATATATGGAGAAGCAGCATGCCTAATGTCCTGTCTGACCTTGATGGGAGGGGAGGAAAAGGCAAGATTTGGGACCTTTTTGGACAAGAAAGGTCCTTGTGGTCACTGCTAGAAGTACAGCAACTGTATTTCCTCTTGTACGGGAAGAGTAATGAAGAAGCCAAGGGAAGCAAGCCTACACTGCATTTTCCTCTTCTCCCCACAAAGTCCCAGTGCCACTCTTGTGTCTGGATGTTGTGAATGAGCCCAGGGTGTACCCTGGTACAGAAATCTCACTGCAAATCTCAGAATCCAAGTGTTGGCATAACAAAGTTACTCATCTGCTGGGGGATGATTTGCTGATGTTTTCCCCTCCTCCCCAGCTCCTTCCTCTGCTGTCTAATGAGTCTCCATTTTCATTAACGAGCCTTAGAGCCCTACTCTTTTAACCTTTGTATTTCCTGAGCACCAGGATTTTAATAGTGTCTGCTTTCCCACTTAGAGTTCAAGCGCCTGCTTTGGGTATCTTGAGAGATTAAAGAGAAAAGGGTTTCAGTGACTCACTCTGTAGCAAGTTAGGGTTTCATTAGGGAAAGCAGAGTTCATCCACGTGGTCCTCCCTGGAGCCTGATTGTAATCTGAAGTCCCCGCTGAGGTGTTAGGAATGGCAGGAGTTAGAAAAACCATCTTCCCAAAAGCCCAGTTGTGGAAGAATGACTTCAGTCTGAAGTATAGCATGAGCGGCTCAGGCTGGTGCTCCGGGAACACATGCTGGATTCAGGTGTCTGTTCAGATTTCCCAGTTTATTTCTTCAAATAGCCGCTAGGTTGTTCAGGAAAGTGAGTCTTCATCAAAGCCATTTTTCCTTAGTCAAATTGTTTCTCAGCCTTGTCGTGCTAGAGTAAGCTGCAGTGGTTTGAGTCCAGTATTCCCCATAATTGTCTGGGTACATAAGTTGATTGTATAGGACTGGGAGTTGTGGGAGGAGGGGTGGTGTTCGTTATTGTAATTGCAAGAGGGGAGGTTTGCACAAGGGCCTTATAAACTGCAGACGCAGGGGCTCTATACACCCTTATTTTAGCCCTTTTCCACTTTGAGCTGCCACTAGGAAGTATTAAAACTATTAAAATATTTTACTTGCTGGTTTGCCTCTTTGCTGTATGGGAAAGTACTGAGTTTGTATAGTACTGCCTAAGTGTGGCATAAAACAAACCAGCAAAGCCCTTTACCTTGTGAGTAACTGTATTTCTTATCCAGAGAGACTCCTTCCTTAGGATAAGTGGCTTTAAACAGCAGTTCACAGTTCACTGCTAGCTCAACTGACTTTGAGGTATCTAATCAATAGGTAATGAATAAAGACCACAAAAGCTTATCTAAGAGCTGCAAATTTTGTTTTATGTTATCACCCATCACTTTTGCCTAAGCTGTTATACCTGAAATGTGTAAGAAAGCTTTGTTTGATGTGATGGTGTTTCTTTTTGTATCTGCAGGTATCTAGGTAAAGAGGGCTGGGCCCCAGCTTCATATCTGAAGAAGGCTAAAGATGATCTTCCATCTAGAAAAAAGAACTTAACTGGGCCAGTGGAAATCATAGGAAACATCATGGAGATCAGTAACCTGCTGAACAAGAAATCATCCACTGACAAGGAAACTCAAGCAGAAAATGAGACTGCAGAAACTCATATCACCAAGAAGGAAATCAGTCTGCCCATCCTGTGCAATGACTCTAATGGCAATGCCATGATGGCCTCAGACAAGCAGGCTTCCAAACTGGTCCAGGGATCTCCAGCCATAGCAAGGATAGCACCACAAAGAGCTCAAATAAGTAAGGCAGTAAAGTAGTCTGGATTTCCACTAGCTTACAATGAATTCTTGGGTTTTTTACCTTTCAGGGCTGACATTGCCTATCAGCTGAGGTCCCATGTGTCCTGGACTAATAACTGTATCCATATGAACAGATCTTTGCATTGTCTGTAGATCTGCAGGGACTCTAGGACATGGTCCTTCATTGGTGGTTATAAAATTTAACTTCCCTTTATACAAGGGCTGACTGGTTCTTCTTTATCTTAGCCATATGCTTTTCCTTTTCTTTATTTCTTCCCAAATAAGATATTTTTTTCCTTTTGTACACTCTAAAATGTGCTCCCCACCCCCAGTAATGCAGCTGATGTGATGGTGTGTTAAAATCAAGGAGACCACCTATGTCTTCTCTGCTCTTTTCTTGGGGACAAGTTGCTATGGTGTTTTTACTACTTCATCTACAAAATGCAGATGCTAATGCTAGTCTGTGCAAGGAATGGCAAGATACTATGATAGAGGACAGTGTGAGTGTTATTAATTTAGTGGATTACTTTTACTGCTGGGGGGAAAAGTAGATATTAGGCCAATTCTCTGCTGGCCAATCTCCAATGGAGCTGGTCAGTTCCAACAGAAAATACAATCCACTACTTTCTGGCAGTGATTTCCTCTTAAATTTGCTGGCTTAGCTGAGATGAATAGCTAAGCTACCTTGGTATTTCTAATATACCCTCATAGTTTCCTATCTTGTTTCATAGAGATGCCTTAAATATTGCAAATACTGACTTCTAATATTCTCAAACTGTGTAACGGCAGAGAGCTGCTGAAGAATGTGTTTAGCAGTACATACAAAGTTAACTCTCCCTTCTCCCTTTCCTGCACAGGTTCTCCAAATCTAAGAACAAGGCCGCCCCCACGAAGAGAATCCAGTCTGGTTTGTATTGTTTTATGGTATATATTAGCAGTGGGATGGGTGTGAGGGTGCTTTATAAGGCTTCCTACAGTTGTACAAGGTGTGGGGGTATCTGAGAGATCCTTTATTTGCATGCCTCTTCATTTTATTAAGTGTTGAGCAGGCCTCTGGACATCCTAATGTTAATTGGGGGTTTATGTTTTTCAAAGTACTGACCCAACTAAGCAGATATTGAACTGAAGGGAGAACATTCTAAGCCCACCTGGCTGGCTGAGAAGGTTTAAAGTCCCTCTGGGTATCTTTAGTCCAGACTGGATCTTTTGACCTTCTCTTGTCTTTAACAACTGGGAACATCTCCCCTCCTTCCATTGCTGCCGTCTTTGAGGTGGCTAGGCTTCACTCTTGTGTACATTTAACATGACTTGGGATCTTATGGAAAGATATGTACTACAGGAATGAGGCCTCCTATGATTGTTGATCTTCAAAGCTAGAATTCTGGAAGTTGGTACCAATTTGAGATTAGGACTGTCATCTTCAGATAGGAACTACTCGGTAATCTATTTACGCAAAACTCATGCTAACAACTTATTTAGAACTAGGCAATACATAATGTTTGATCTTTGCTGTACCCTGCATGAGCAGCATGAGACTTGTAATTCTTCTGTGTCATCTGAGATGCCTCTTAACAAACTAGATGAATAGCACATTGGCGTTTTCTTCCTATTTCTCTTTGCATTATTTTCAATTAGAATTTGTTTTGGCAAGACTACTACACTTAATCCCATGCTAAAAATAACAATGATAATATATGTGAAACCCTGAACAAGTCTGCTGTTTCCAATTACCTTCATTTAATCCAAACCATCCTATTATCTGAAGGCATTTTATTATGCTGCACTTCTGCTGTATTTCAGCATTTATAGTGTAGAAACATCCAATTATAACAATGTTAGACATGATTCCTAAGGTGCAGCGATGCATTCTCTGTGAAATGCCACATGCTGCGCGTGATGAAACGTGGATCGTTAGTTGCACTGAGGAAATCGTGGAGATGGAGCAGCGTGTGAATAAAACACAGTATGCAATTTGCCTTTCTCCCGTTAATGGCTTAGGATCAATTTGTGTCTTTAGCTGTCCTGTGTCAGTCTGTGGCAGGTCTGACCTGTGCTCAGGAGATGCTGATGTACTGCAGGTCTTGTGTTAGAACCACAAGCAGTGAAGTGCAGAAGCTGGGAAGCTTTACCGTTATCTAGTTGTTCTGCAGATGAGCAATGTGCTAATCTGAAAAGCTTTCAGTACTGAAACCCTTGAAAAGACTCTTTTCCCATTTATCACCTTAAAAGATAATTGTAACAAACTCTAAAATGTGACAGCTTAATGTAAAGGCACTTAGCTTTTAGAGGAGTCTGGTATGCTGCCAGAATGGCTGTAAATAGCAGTGTCCTGCTTCTCATGGAGCGTCTGTATAATTTAAATGCAGGTTGTGTTGGGATTGAACAGAGATCCTGAATCTGGTATGGGGAGCAACTGGTATCTTCTGATCCTATAGTGAAGTCCTTTCTTTCTCACTCTGAGCAAAGCTCTTCATAGGGGTCTATGGTATTATCGTTGCTTCTTGCTATAACAGATGCTCATTATCTCAGATCACTGAATATTTCAGATTGTTTAAAAATCCAGCAGCAGATTAGGAGCAATAATTCATTAGGATTATATTTTAAGGTAGTATATTTGATGTTAGGCAGGATCTATTAGGGGCCTGTTGCAATGCAATTTTCTGCAGTTGTGGCAAGCCATCCAGAACTGAGCCTTTCTGAACAAAATCTGAGAGTAAATGGGCTGTTGTTACTGCGACTGGAATGGCAGCTCACCCTTTATGGCCTATCAGTAAAATGTTTTACTGTTCAGTTAAAGATTATCACAGTTTTAATAGCTGGTAAAGGTGGCACAAACAGTGTATATTTTGAAAGGCTTCTCTCTTGTGGCCCATCTCAATACATCAGCTTCCACTCTTGAGAACTGGGAAGTTATCATTAGGAAGTAGCACAGGAAGAAGGAAGAGCTTTAGTGAATAAAGGGGAATGTTTTTTCATACTGCTGTTCAGCCCACTGTTCCTTTGGTTTAATTGAAGAAAACTACTTCTTTGCCGTAGGGTTTTCAGTTGCCCAAACCACCAGAGCCACCCTCCGTGGAAGTGGAATACTACACCATCGCAGAGTTCCAGTCCTGTATCTCTGATGGCATAAGCTTTCGTGGAGGACAAAAAGCAGAGGCAAGTCTTAACAGTGCAGCTGGAAAAATTGTAGTATTTGGCTATTGCAGGGGACTGGATTGAAAGGGAAGGAGTGAAAAACAATAGTTGAGATTTTTGTCTAAGTAACATGTTCCTTGTCATCTCCTAGGTTATAGAAAAGAATTCTGGTGGCTGGTGGTATGTGCAGATTGGAGAGAAGGAAGGATGGGCTCCAGCATCTTACATTGATAAGAGAAAAAAGCCAAATTTAAACAGAAGAACTAGTACTTTAACTCGCCCAAAAGTTCCTCCCCCAGCACCTCCCAGTAAACCAAAAGACTCTGAAGAAGGAACAACTGCCGGAACAGTTTCTTCAGGAGATAACCAAGACTCTCCCCACAAGCTCAAATACGAAGAACCTGAGTATGATGTGCCTGCCTTTGGCTTTGACTCAGAGTGTGAAGTGGGTGAAAGTCATCGTGAAGAGGGCACTCCTGAAAAACGACTGTTTCAGCCCCTCAAGTCCTCTCCCGTGTCATCACTTCAGAAGGCAAAGTTCAAGGTAGGAGAGTCTTCAGAAGATGTGGCTCATGAAGAAGAGACCATCTATGAGAATGAGGGATTCAGACGTTACGTGGAAGAAACTTTGTCCAATAAGGAATCTAGTGGAGACTCAGATTCTCAGAAGAGCTCCTCTCTCTCCTTGATCCAAAGGAATTCTCCATGTTCCAACTCTCCTAAGTCATCACTCATGAAGCTCAAGATGGACAAAAACATCCAGCCCGATCTTGGAAAATGTCACTATTCCAGGAGCGAGGAGACCAAACCAAGGTCAGCTTCAGATGTTGGCTTACGTAGTATGCCAAGAACAGGCATGAAGAAAGAGCCTGGGCAGAGTCCTTCCATTAGAGCAAAGCCAATTGTTAGGCCCAAACCCTTCCTGAACAAGGCAGATTCTCAGAGCCAAGAAAAGATGGATATTAGCACTTTAAGGCGTCAGCTGAGGCCAACTGGGCAACTCAGAGGTGGACTTAAAGGTTCAAGAAGTGAAGAGTCCGAGAGCCCCCCACACACAGCTTCTGACAACCAAGACGATCCTGTGAGGAGGAGCTCGGCTGATCTCATTACAGCTCCTTCCCGTGGCATTCTCTGCTCTAGTCATCCAGCCAAAACGGAGCAAGAAAATGACTCCAGATGTTTCTATGTGACCACTGACTCATACCAAAAGGTACAGGATTCTGAAATTTGCTTCCCAGCGGGAGTAGAAGTGGAAGTGCTGGAAAAGCAAGCCAGTGGGTGGTGGTACCTGAAATATGGAGACATGGAAGGCTGGGCTCCTTCCCATTATTTGGCTCTCCCTGATAACCAGCGAGAAACCACATCAGCAGAGACTGACGCCTCGTTTGCCAGGAACAGGAAAAATGAAAACAAGTCAAACAGTTTAGAGAAGATAGAGAAGAGGGTTCAGGCTTTGAACACCATCAACCAGAGCAAACGTGCAACGCCACCCATCCCAAGCAAACCTCCTGGTGGTTTTGCAAAAACATCAGGGCCAGTCAAAATGAGGAATGGTGTGAGGCAACTTGCTGTCAGGCCGCAGTCGGTGTTTGTGTCTCCACCCCCAAAGGATAACAACCTGTCGTGCTCCTTGCGCAGAAATGAGTCTTTAACAACTACAGATCATCTTAGGACCGTCCGTCGGAATTCTTCCTTCAGCAACGGACGGTCACAGCCTGGTGACGTGAAGGGAAAGCAGCCTGAGCGGTCAGCTTCAGAGGGCTCAGAGACCACCTCCAACCTCCCCACCCAGAGGAATGGGATTCCTGTATCCACGGTCAGGCCAAAGCCCATTGAGAAATCCCAGTTCATCCACAACAATCTCAAGGACATCTATGTTTCCATTGCAGACTATGAAGGGGATGAGGAGACTGCAGGGTTTCAGGAAGGTGTCTGCATGGAGGTCCTCGAAAGGAACCCAAATGGCTGGTGGTACTGCCAGATCATGAATGGTGTGAAGCCATTCAAAGGTTGGGTGCCCTCAAATTACTTGGAGAAAAAGAACTAATATTGCAATATCTTTAACCTCCCTAATTTATACTGTTCCTGCTGTGTACATGTGGAAAAAAACAATTACTACACAAAAAGATGTTTCCCTGTGCTCCAGTTTGTACAAAGGGACAAAGGAGTCTATGCTGAGGACAAATCTGCCATGTTCTGGAGAGGTTTGTGGGGTTAACATGTCGTAAGCAACGATGAGGAAGATGCAGCATAGTCAAATGCCTTTTTGTGAAGTTGTGAATAATCTTGTATGTGTAACAGGGTATGACATCCCATCTTTCCCATTATTGATAGGAAACCAAATGTGTGCCTTTTGTGAGAGAGAAATACACATGCATCTACTTGGGGAGTTTTGTGCCAAACTCTGTTTTACAATCTTGGCTCCCTTTCTCCTCATTCTTGTCCGTATGTAGAATACCCACGAGTTTTGGATGTGTTTCCACAACTTACAGTGAGAAGCGAATGGGAGTTTCTGAAACACAGAGAGACTCTAATCCTTTGGAGATGCTCACTTTTTTCTTTTTTTTTTTTTTACTGTTCTCAACAGTTGGTTGGTCCAGTGTTGGAGCCTTTTCCTAATGGAGAGATTTGGTCTCTGACTTCAGCTGTGTGTTCTGCTAACTCACCGGAAAGGGCAATCAGGTGGTGTTGGTTGGGGGCTTTTTTGTTTCCTTTCATTCTGTCTTGTTCTTTGAGTTGGGATTTCAGGTGTTCTTGGGCAGCGATGCCTACTGGTGCTTGTAAAAACAAACCTACAAACCCCACGTTTAAGCACATCGATTACTTTGTAGGCTCTGTATTTGGTTCTGTGTCTGACTCTTGCCAGGTGATCCTGGTTGATTCTCTTCCCAGAGTTGGGTTTCTCAAAACTTATCATAATAGCAAAATGTGCAAAAGTCCCTTAAGACACTGAAGACAAAGCTGTCGAATGTGTTACTTCTGGTTTTGCCATCTGGTCCAAATCCAAGCGTGCTGACTGCTGGCAGGGCCCACCAAGGTATTAGCTAGAAATAGCCAGAACCTTCTGCAACATCAGTGTTTACAATGGGGGGGGGGAAGCCATCAAACTCAGTCTGCACATCCTTAATTTGTATATTTTTGGGGAATTGTTTTTCTGTGTTTTGCTTTTGTCTTTTCTGTGCATTCTGGGTTTACTTTTTTTTTTTCTGTGTGTCTTGTTTTACCAGAAAAGACTTAAAACTGAAGTAGGAGCCAAATACGTGTTTCTGTTCCCACTTGAATCCAAAAAGTACAGTTGTACTGGAAGGTTTGCCTGGGCTTCTGAGGCTCAGAGATTTAATATTGAAGCAATTAGGTTACAATGCATCTAACTGGGAAGCTGCCTCTTCTAGTTCCATTTCTGTTTGCCTTTCTTAACTCATGCTTTGAAACGTGACACGCAGTGGGGGTCGTGGTGGGAAATGGAAGAGGAGGCATCCATTGGAAAAGGCTAGGAATATGGAGTTATTCTTGAGGTTAGCCAACTCTTGTACTGTAAACAGCATTGGCTACATCCCTGCTGTACTTGAGGAAGTCATTCGCTTTTCTTTTTAATTCTAATGGCCTTATTAATCACTCAAGATCAATATCTAGCTCCTTTAAATAATAGGCAGCATTGTAAATTGGTTTAAGGGGGAAGGGGTAGACCCTTTCACTGCTGGTTTACACAGAACGATACATGCTCTTTTCTTTTCCCCACCAGTTTCATACCAATTTGTATTGGAAGGTAAAGGTTGTAAAGACTTTAAAGTAGAAGGGATCAAGGGGCTGAGTAAAATAGCACAACAAGATCGTGTGTTACTGGGGATGTTTCTCTGCCAAAAAAAAAATCTACACAATTTATACATTGTTCTTGTCTTTTTTTCTTTTTTCTTTTTCTTTTTGTTGTTGTTGTTGTTGTTTGGGGGTTTTACTAATTTCCATGGTAGCATTGAGAGAGTTGCCTACAGCTAACCTGATGTCCTTTTGGTAGCCGAAACAACATCCAGGTGCCACAACTGGCTACGAGCAGTGCTGTGGTTTGAGCAGCTCTCTGCATGCGAGTGGGGAGGGAGGGTGTTTGGTTGGAATCCCTTTAAATTGTGGTGGCAGGAGAAGGAGTTGTATCTGCACAACAGCTCGTATCACAGTGTGCAGGGTCCTCTTTGTACCTGATGTCTTACCATATGATATATGTGTGTATATATCCAGTTAGCTACACCGTAACTGGATGTGTATCTGAGGCATTGTGACCCTGTCTCTCAAACTTCTCCCCATTTTCAGTTGTACTAATATGGTAGCAGCCATAAAAGACTGCTGGAGCTGTTGTGAGATTATAATAGAAGTATTATATTCTTCTGCTGGACAGTATTAAATAGAGCAATACATAGAGTTATCTGCTAGATTGCAGTACTAATAGTAGTGACTTAGTGACTCGTATTAATGTTGTTATGATTTATTTTAACAATAATGATGCGGAAGTGGTTCATTATTTTGAATTAATGCACTTTAACAATACAAGAAACCAAAATGGAAGCCAATGCAGAGAACTAAGTGCATTATTTAAAGGTGCAGTATATAATTATCATTTTCTTGAAGCACATATTTATTAAGAATTAACTTATTATTTAAAATATTCTAAAGTTTTGTTTAAAGACATTCCCACTAGGTCATCTCTTCGGGGGGATGTAAAAGCACAGCTCCCAGATCTTCTGCATTGAGCCACTGAATTCTCCGAGTACGGTGCGGCGTGATGTGAGCCCCTACCCAGGGAGAAGAAAGCAGCACGCAGATGGGAGAGCCCGGACTACTATAAATATTGGCATTTGCATTCAGCAAAGCCGAGCCCGGAGCACCTCTGAACTGCAGGAGTCCTTGCAGGATTTGGGGTGGCAAAGCCGTTTTTGGCAGATGGTTGGTGGTTCCTGGCTGCCTTGCATGAGGCTGGTCCCTGGTGGATGCGGGCTCGCTGCAAGGCTCGGGTTAGTGCGAGGGCTTTACGATCTGCCTGCGAAACACGGGTCATCTCTGTAACAGGCACCAGTCTGCCCCACAGCCCCCTCCCCACCTCGCTGGCTTCTCCAGCTCTGGCTTTTGCAGGGAGGCAGTTTGCCAGGCTCCAAGCGGTGCAGGTGGCGATACAGAGTGTGACAGTACCTGCATCACTGCTGGGGTTTTCTCCAGCAACAGCCCCGTGGCTCAGTGGTTCCCGTGCCACGTCAGAGGCTTCTTGTCCCTGCTGAGGAGAGGCTGGAGCCTGTAGGTGGGCTGTACAGCCATGCTTGTGGCTTCCCTCCTCCCTCCGCCCCCACATGCTCCAGCAAAAAGGATGGGGTGGAAAGGACCTACTTGATGCTAAAAATGAATGTGGGCCATCTCCTGGCACCCCCTGGCACCCCCTGGCTTCCCACCCCATGGGAAGGCTGCGGCTTGGGCTTCCCCCCTGTTTTGTGGCTGTACTGGTT
>JAHREE010000098.1:5827495-5866174 GCA_033628505.1 Tringa tobata
GTTCATGTCGCCTTCAGCTTTCTTTACTAAATTGGTCAAAACTGACACTGGATCAAGAGCAATATTTAAATATAACACACACCTCAGTGAACACTCAATGCAGAAATCAATAGTACTGTTTAAATTTCTCTTTTTCTGGTTCGTTCTTGAACCAGATTGGTAAGAGGAAGAGCTCTGCAGGGCTTGGGCAAAGCCATTTGCAGCTGAAGGGGGCCCTCCTCCGGGGGAAGAGGCGGCTGCCGTCACCGCGTTGCTCTCGCCCGCTATCCGTGCTTTCCAAAAAAAGTCTTGAATTTGGACCAGCAGAAAATCCAAACTCCGATGCCAGAGAACGAAATTAAAGAATGTGAAAATTGTGTCTTGCTGTATACTGCAACTTTAATAATAATGAGCACTTCTGAGTTCGTTATTGAGGTTTATATAATGCCTGAAAAGTTTAATTGCTGGTTTCCCTTGTCTCCCCTCTCAAAACACTTTCTGGTAACAGCACGAGTAATAACATTTTTGTTAGCAGCCCTTCCCTGTGGGAGGCAATTCCTGTTAATTGTTTGAGCTCTCACGCCTTGCAGTGGGTAGGTGTAGTCACATACACCAATCCTTTGCAAGCCAAACTTTTCAAGATAAAAGATACGACGGGCACGTGTCGGGATACTTCACTGGTGTGTCGACAGGAAGCTGTTGGTTTTTAATTGAAGTGTACAATAATAGCAAATACACAATAATGAAGGACTGAAATTTACTCACTGTTAGACTCTTAAAAATGGAATTTCACGTCTGCACGGGTACAGCTAAAAAAAAAAAATATGATTTGGCCCTTGTGGATACACACCCCAAAGACCCCTTTTGTTATGATACTATAAAGTTTGACGAAGGCATTATATAATTGTTTTCATCACTTTCAGATCTTAATGAATCGTATTTTATTGTAATATATATTCATTGCTTTCCTCAGTTAAAAAGAAAGTTACTGCTTTTATCTTGTATGAAAAACAAGGGAATTTGATAAAGCATTCATTATTTTCATATTACTAGTATTAACAGAATAGAACTAGTACTATTTAATTTTAGATCTTCATAGCTAGCTTGTTAATAACTCATATTTTCCTGTGTTGTATCCTACTAATTTTTTCTATTTTTCCCAAATACTCTGCATTTTTGAGAAAAAACAAATCCAATGAGTGGATAAGTGCAATATTCATAGAATAAACAGGCCCCTCATCCAGGACTTGGAGTGGAACGTGCAGTGTGAAATGTTTGCAATTCTCTATTCGTGCACTCTTAGGGAAAGGGTAAACACAGGGGAGGGGGTGACTGAATGAAAACGGGGACCCTTGGGTAGGTAGGGACTGATAGCTGGGGTGGTTTGGGGTGGGAATGGCTGCTCTTCACTAAAAAAGCATCACCTCTTACTGAAAGCATAAGGATCATGCAGCATGTTGCCAGGATTACGTATAGAATTGCATTAACACCCTTGTCAATACAGGACTTCTGAGCTATGCTTGAAACACTCTGTATGTCATCCATGCATGATGCTGGCTTCTGGTACGTCTCTGCCGGTTACGTCCTCTGTTACGCTTCAGAATCCATGATACCTTCGGAAGGGAAAATCATTCTGCTGATGCAGTTTTGATACTGTATTGTTACTTGTATTTATTGCAAGAGCTACGGGAATATTTTTACAGGTCCTCATTTATTATTTTTTTTTTCCCTTTCCTTACCATTAACCTAAGGAAAAAAAAGTCCCCGCTTTGTCTGTGTTAGTTCTCACCTGCAGAATTTCACAGCTGATTTGGGTATTGATTTTGTATTTCTCGGCTTGCAGAGGCTGATCTCTCAGGTCCAAAACAAAATTGGGCAGAAAGTTTGCCCTTCAAAAGAAGTTTTTTCTTAAATTCCATTTGAATGGAAGGAGAACTTCCGTCTGTCCAAATAATGTGACTTTCCAGGTAGCAGCAAAATCTTCTACCTTTGAAAAACTGGACTGTTTTTGTAAGATGCAAGAAATGTGAAAGCCAGAGCATTTGATTGTCTGAGCTCCGGGAAGTACATCTCCTGTGGCTCTAGTTCATGTCCCTGGAGAGGGGATATACCTCAGTTTTCTGCTTAATTTTTGTCCTGCTGTTCTTAAGTTTGTCAAAAAGCCTTAATATTACCAGAGACCTTTGTATTCAAACAGGAAAAGCTGAATTCTGCAGCCGTACTGAAATAGGATCAATTACATGATTTTGGAAAAACCTCTCTCGTTTTAGAAACGAATCTGTTTTTGAGAAGCCAACTTAATTTTTTCACGTGCTCTTGTCTAAACTAGCAAGAAATCCACGAGCATCAGTAGAGTTACACTGACAGAAGACCTGCAGGGGAGCAAAAGCACCTTGTGGGTGCTTCACGGACCGCTCTTGGCATAAAGTGAGCACCGTGCCCTCAGTTCCTACAGCTCCCGAGGGCGCCCAGGACCGCTGAGCCTCGGTGCTGCCGTGCCGTGATCCGCTTCCCTGCAGGTCTTGCAGCTTTTTAAAAATCCAACTGGAGCTTTGCTGCTATTTGCTGGTGGCTTCCCATCACCGGCGGCTACTTCTCCGGCAATTTCAGATTTAGCCACGTAGCCAAGTGCTGTGTACAAATGCAATGTTCAGTAGCTGCCAACAGTACCAATACGATGGTCTGAGAGCAAATGTTTGTGTAAGTTATTTTAATTTCATTTGCTTTTAGTTGCTTGGTAGAAGCAGGGACCACCAACGCGGCGATGCATGGGGAATGTGTCTGCACACTTGAACTGTTTGATGGCCTCTGCTAGCTCTGCCCAGTGCTTGTATTGCTCTTCCTCTCCCTCTGTGCTGCTCAGTAGTCATGTCTGTTGTGTGTGTCGGTAATTTTCAAATAAAGTACTGTATGTAGGGCTGGATCCGGAAGCCCCCGCAGTCAGTTGACTTTGGGTTGGGATGTAGGGTGCTCTTGCTGCTTTTCCTCCTCCCTCTTAGACCCAACTCGGAGCAAAGCACGGGTGTCTGTAAGAAGTCACCCGTGACTCTACTTGGGGGTGTCGGTTCTGCGGGGTGTGCATGCATTGCCAAGGGGGAAGTTTTACTCTTGGGTGCTAGGGCTCCGCAGCGGTTCCTGGAGCGAAAGCCGTGCGGAGCTGACCGGCGTAGGCAGAACAAGTTTTAGTTTCTCCCATTTTATAATGTCAGGGCTGGGCTGGTCCCATCAACAATGTTCTTCATTTTTTTTTCTTGCATCGAGGTAGCATTGATTCTAGTTGGAGAGTGCAATTTTTTTTTTTGTTTTGTGTTTGTTTTGGTTTTTTTTTAAATAAATAAATTTGGTTTAAAGCTTCACACTGGCGTTTTACAGACCTGTTCTTGTCAGCTTAAGCCACTACCGTCCTGAGTTGAGACTCCTGTTTGTTACTGAATCAAAATAATGGGAATTATGTTGATAATTTGGAAAAAAATGAGAGGTAACTATATTGGCAGGGGAGGGTTAGATAAAATATGAGGAAAAAGGTGTTTCTAATAAGGCCATAAATTATTGGGTCTGACACTGCAGGTGCTTTCTCTGTATAGATGGTTTTAATACATCACTGCTCTGTGTTAGGATTTTTCATTATTGAGAAAAGTTGAGTTTTTCACTCTGTGATATACGATGACAATCTGTTGTCCTGAAGCCAATGATCCACCAAAGGCAGGCAAACGTGGGTTCCGTGTTTGTTGTAGCTGAGGTGGTTTGTGTGTCTGGGGGTCTGCATACGCTGAGGTTCGGCTGATGGAGCAGACCAGGGTGGCTGTTCCAGTCCTTCCTGCGCTGGCCTCTGTGAGACAACCCTGTGCCAGGGGCACTTCTGGGAAAACACTGGGTTTCGTGATCTTTCCCTGATGCTGGGGGTTATTTGGTTACAATGGTACCTGTCTCTCTTAGTCCCTGCTTGGTGGAGGAGAGAAAACAGAGGGGAGGAAGAAACACTTGGCACTGTAGGAGAAGTTTTAACATGTAACAATTAATATTAAATAAATATTTCAGGCTTCTCCAGATACTCCCCTTCAAAGCTGTATTAGGGACTCTGTGTTTGATGTCTGACATTCAAGCAATACGGCGGCCTTCTCTGTGCAAACAGTTTTGTGGCTTGAGAGCTTGTTCTTGAACTGCTTCTGGGTCACCAGGTAATAAATAAACAAAATCCCATCATCACCTTTGGGGTTCAGACTAGGGGGAGGATGTCAAATTCTGTTCTGACTCTGGGTCCCCCTGAACATCTAGTTCAGTTTGTTTCCATCCCCTAGAAGCAGGACAGATGAGAATAGTGCAGTCACTGGAACTTAGCCTGTAAAAAATTAGTAAACTGAACAAATAGAAAAAGAATTAAAAATAAACCTTTTAAAAAATGAAATAGCTGACTTAACTATTTCCTGTCTTGGACTTTCAGGGGGCGGGAAGAAGTTATAATTGTTTCCAGTCTCCAGGAGGAATTTTTCTGCAGCATGCTGAATAGGCTTGCTGAAAAAACTTGCTCATTACTCATGGTGAGTTCAAACCTGGAGTACTGCAAGAGTGAAGTGTGTGTAGCATTACAATGACTCTTTTGTACTGAGGGTCCAAACTTGAGTATTGGGGGGTCAATAGTGCACAGAGTAGGTGCATTTCTGCTGTCTGGCTCGCTTCATGTTAAATCAGTGCTGTTCCTTTATTGTGGATTTAATTGCAGACAGCAGTGCTCATTCCTCTGCTTGCAATGTTTGGGGAGAATCAAGCAGATGAGCCTCCTCGGTTAAGACTCAATATCAAATTTCGTGTCAGGAGAAGTCATGCCAGCAGATTGATTGGTGGGTAGGCTTAAATTCAGATGCAGGTAACTCGAGGTGAGTACTGAAAGCACCTCAGTTGGATGTGTACATCTATAGCTATTTCCAGAGCTGTTAATTACCCACCATTTAGCGAGACAATTTGGGCTAGTAAATGATTGGGAGCCTAAATCTGTTGAATGAAGGCTGAAACCTCTTTGAGGAGTTGTCCCCCCTCTGTTAGCAGAGCAGTTACACCTGGCTGGACTGGAAACCCCTATGGGTTTTGCTGTTCCAAATTTGTATTTGGGGGGGGGGATAAAATCAATCTAGGCTTGGTCTAAGTGAGGCTTTGCAATGGGTTTCCCGGTGGTTGATGTTCTTGATGTGACCTTGAATATTAGATGTTGTTGTCATTTCTGTGTTGGGGTAGCACTCCATTTTCTAGTGGTGAGGTGGTGGGAATGTACCTGGTGGGAGCTTGGGAGAGTATGTCGGTGACCAGAGATAGAGGAATGTGTGGCTGGTCTTGGTGCGTGTGGTCGAGTTGGTGACATTTTTGGTTTTTTGGTCTTTTGTTTGTTTGTTTGTTTTCTTTTTAACATGGGAACCATTCTGCTTGGTAAAAGGTCTAGCAATTGGGTGTGGTTTCTGTTGCAGTTTATATGAGAAGGAATAACTGAGAGCTGCTTTGTTGTTTTTTTTTTCTTTTTGAGAGGGTTTATGGGCAGGAGTCCATTCAGTTTGTTTTGGGATGCAAGTTAGAGGGGGAAGAAAATGAGTCTGGGGGAAACCCTTTTATGTGGTAACAATTTTGGACCATATTTTCTTGTGGCCTCTGATCCCGCTCCACTGAAGGTAGTGGGCTGACTATTGTTGATTGTTGAGATGTTAGAGCTTTTGGCCAAATAACGATTCTTTCAGAGCTGACAGGTATTCTGATGCTTACAGCACCACTCCTTAACATACCTATAGCAAACGTGAACTAGAGACAGAAATTGTAACTGCAGCCTCACGTGTTGTCCAGTTTTTGTTTAATGAACCTGAGATGGTGACCAGTTGGATAAAACTGTTTGTACAGTGAATAGCTCCCGTGAGAGTCCAGATGTGCTTGGGTGGCTGAGATGCTTTCCTAGAAAAGGAAATCATGTGCTTGAAAGGGCATTCTGCCTCTCTCAGTCATCCCAGTAAAACTGAAACCCGGAAAAACTACATTTTTTTTGCACTTAACAGTACTTTTTGCCATTGATGGCAGGAGTTACTGTTAATGAGGGGTTGGAAGCCCCAGTCTGTCTGAACTGGCACAAAACAGAAGACCTACGTGACCATTCACCGAGTTGGCATGTAAACGTGGGAGATTTGATGCAGATTTGATACTAGTTAACAAAGATGAGTAACTTCTCAATGGGCCAACACAAAAGATGCATTATCAACGGGGAAAACATAGCTCTCCTTTCTGCCAAGTGTTCCTGTAGAAATGTCCCTCAAGCTTAAGCACAGATCACCTGAGGACCTGTGATGATTTAGCTGATGCATACGGTACTGTGGGCCTGGTTCTGTGACTGGGACGATAGAAGTGCATCTCTGTCCCAGTGGAAATTAATGAGATTACTGTAGCACAATGTTTTCATTGCTCTGGGTTTGTCAGTGGTGAGGGGAGACAGTTGGACAAGGCGTTATCTTCCCCCTACTCCAGAGTCACAGACTTGACTTGACTTCGGTGCCCAGTCCAGAACTGGTTTCAGAGCGGTCCTGGTGGTTATGTCGTAGGCCAAGTGCGGTAGATGGGAGTTTGAATATCACCAGATCAGCCCGTGTCTGCTCGTGTGACAGGCGTGGGTGACAGAGGCCACACATGGGGGGCTGCCCTCTTCTCTGTGACTGCTCAACGGCCACGGGCCGTGCCCAAGGGCTCGCTCAGAGAACCGCAAAACAACGTAAAGCGACTGAGGTTTGGGGTTTTTCCCTAAAGCAGTACATTCTGAAACAGTGAAGTCAAAGCAAATGTTTGTTTGAGGGATTTTAGTCCCGTCTCTGCCTGTGAAGGTGAAAACTCTCCATGGGTCACTCAACGGGGGGGGTGAGGAACACAAATTCGTATCAGGCAAGTGTGCATGTGAAGATGCAGAGCAAAACCTTCAGATTGCTGTGCCCAAAAGTAGATCTCAGCATTTCTCTTCAGGCATTTATTAGAGCTGGTATTATCTTGGAATTGAACGGCATTTAATAATGGTTAATTAAGGCTGCTCAAAAACTCCTGGAGAAAAAGAAGAGACAAATTGGGTTCTGGATGATTGTAGAGGAGGAAGTTGCAATAAATGTAAAATACTGCCAGGTGCTTTATGAACTTAATTTTTTTTCCTAGGATTGTCACAGATCCTTGTGACTGTATCCTGGCCCACACCAGGACTGTGGCACAGCAACTGGGTACAGAGACCTCTGAAAAAATTCATAGCCGTGTATGTGTGTATTGGAAAAGATGACCCTAAAAAGGGCCTGGAGTAAAAAAATGATATTCTATCAGAGCTCCCGATTCGCATGTTGCAGCTATGCTGAAATAACTCCTGTTTAGGCAGCTTCGGCTCCTTCAAGGTGTCTGCCAGGTGTGCAGGCTGCTGGGCTTTGGAGGGTGGCAAGAGCTATTGGCAAGGGACATTTGGGATGCGTGCTGTCACTGCCCTTCCTCTTCTTCAGCCGTGCCCAAAGTCAGAGCTCTGTGAGGCCAAAGCAGGACCAGGCCCTTGGCACGACATGAGTCCTGTCCTGGGGGGCTGAGCTCAGCTCTGCCAAGCGCTTTGAGGGATGTTTGCTGGCGATGATGCTCTCCTCTCTGTGCCTGCAGGACTCAGGGGAGGCTCTGAGGGACTGCCAGGCCTTTTGAGGGCTGTTTTCTCAAGAGTTATTACAAGTTCTTGCAACGTGAACCTCTAATGTTTTCAAAGACTCAGGCAGAAAGGACTTGCTATAAACAGACTGTACCTGTCATCTCCCAATTCATTGATTGCTTGGACCAAAGGTGGTGCTAAATCTAAATCTTTGTCTGTAATATTTATATTTTGTTGGACTTTTTTTTTTTAAGTGTTTGATAAAACAGATGCAGTGTCCTTCTTACATGAGAAATTTAGTCCCAGCTCGGGACATGGCAAAACTTACTGGACTTTCAGTGTCCGGAATTGTTGGTTGTTACCATTTGAGCAGGCTTGCAGTGTTCTGGGGGGAGGTGGGAAAAGGGTACTCTATCTTCAAATGCTTGCAGACTGTAAGAATTGACTTGTGATTTTTTTTTTGTTTGTTTGTATTTTGTTTACATTGCCTCTTATGCCCTAAGGAAAAATAAATTTTTGACCTTTTTAATTGTGATCCACTTGGTTTATTTTTGTTTTTTTTTTTTTTCAATTATTTTTTTTACTACCGTTTTAATTCTACTTGTGTTTGTCTAACCACTGAATTTAGTTTTCCCAGAATAACTTACAACTCCTGTATGTGCAGTTGCACATTTCAGCCTAAGTTTAAATGGATAAACGAGCTTCTCTCATCCCCTGGCCCTGACTTGTTATTATATGCTGTATTTTTTTGGCTTTACTAATCCACAAAGTTTTATGGACTGCACACCTCCGCCCTCAAACATGAAGACTTTTTGTCTGTGGTGAGCAAGGTCTTAAGGTTTAAAATACAGTGTCAGAATATTTTTTGGAGAGGGATGTGGCATCAGATCCAAGATAAGAAGAAAAGCATGCTTTTACCTGAGTGAGTGGCCCTTTGGTTCTGTGATAAAAGTGTTGCTCTGCCAGTTGGGAGGAACCCTCAGCACCCCTGTGGGCAGGCAGCAGAGCAGGCTGTGCTTCAACATGGGGTATTAAGGTCTGATCTTGCAAGGCTGCTGGGCCCCAGTGACTCCTCTGATCCAGCTTTGAAGGTGGGAGGCCCCAAATATCTCAACAAGTTGAAGTTTTTTGCTGTGCGAAAAGCAAACTGTGAAGTTTTTTGCCCTGGGGAGGCAAAAAGGCTGAGGGACTTGGGTGTTTTTAGTCTGGAGAAGAGAAGGCTGGGGAGGGATCTGATCAACACCTATAAATACTTAAAGGGAGGGTGTCAGGAGGATGGGGCCAGTCTTTTTTCAGTGGTGCCCAGGGACAGGACAAGAGGGAACGGGCACAAATTTGAACATAAGAAGTTCCATCTAAACACGAGGAGAAACTTCTTTCCTGTGAGGGTGGCAGAGCCCTGGAACAGGCTGCCCAGAGAGGTGGTGGAGTCTCCATCTCTGGAGACATTCAAACCCTGCCTGGACCCGTTCCTGTGCAACCTGCTCTGGGTGGCCCTGCTTTGGCAGGAGGTTGGACTAGATGATCTCCAGAGGCCCCTTCCAACCCCTTATCATTCTGGGATTCTGTGAAGCAGCAGATAGGTAAAGCAGAAGAATTTCTCCTAATGGATCCTTACTCCTTATGTGGGACACCTTTCAGGCATGCAGAGAGCAGTGGATTAGGGGATCTGATGGGGGAGTGGGTTGTAATATTAAAGAGGAAATGAGGTGGTTTTCTAGTACTTCAGTCCCTGACTTGGCCATAGGAGCTCTCCATAGAGTGTTACCCTCTTTCTCATTGTCTGTTAGCAGTTTGCAAATCTGTAGGTAAAAGGGGTTATTGCCTGGTGCCTGGCTTCCCCTCCAGAAAGCAGGACTGCAGAGGGGTGCTGGTGGTCCCCAACTTTGTGTTCCTGCAGCAGAGAACGACCTTGCAGGACTGCATCCTTCCTTTTAGCATGAGGTTATCTCTTCGCTCCATGATGTGGTAGTTCACAAACATCCTGCAGAGAAATGAGTCTCACCTGGGCCCTGAGATGAGGCAGCTCTCATCGGAGGGACCATGGTGATGTTCATCATCAGCAGCACCTGTGAGGTGTTCCTCCATCCTGGCACATTGGCAGGTGATGCAGGAGTCCTGCTTGGGCACCCCGGCCCTCTGAAGGATGCCAGGAATTAAATCTGAGGCAGCACATGGTCCTCGGCATTTTAAGGCACAAACTTAGTGACAAGGGAACTGTGTCCCCTCTTCCCCTGTGTGTAGAGTGAACCAGCCAGTTTAGGGTTGAAAGGGTTTGTCTGGACTGGTGCAATCGCCGTGTGTCCCCATGTGTGTCACAACCCACCGTTAATTGCTCTTGTAATTCCTCATTTTTCTCTGAGGGCCACCACCAAAGCTGTGCTGCACCCAGCCTAAATGGCTCTGGTCCTGCTTCTGTCTATTTGTAGTATGTGTGAAAAGGAGTAACATCAACTTTAGAAGAAAGAGCCGGGTGAGAGGTGCGGGGGAAAGAAGAAAAACAAAAAAGAAATTAAAAATAAAAAGCCGCGTTAGAGGCTGTGTGCCGTGCCGCATAAGGAGCACCAGGTGGCGATGCTGGACCAGCTCTGCGGCTGCTGGACCACTTTCGGAGCATCCTCTCCCCTCCCTCCCTCCAACTCGTCCTGGCCCCCCCAGCACAATCCGCTGGCCACCGGCCGGGAAGCCCCTGGGGATGGCCCAGCCTGGGGCAGCAGCGAGGGGGGGCTGCGGTGGTGGGATGCCCTCTGGCTGGGGAAGGTCTGCCCTGTGCCATGCTCGGTCTTGGTGGAGAATAGCTTGGGAGTGGGGGTGAAATCACAGCTCTGGTTTGGATTTGGTGACCTGGTGGGGTCAGGGCAGGGTGACAGCAGTGGTGCTCAGCAGATGGGGGTGCAAAACGCACAGGGGCTACTGCACATGGCAGCTGCAGGAGGGAAAGAACAGGCTGGGGCTCTCGGAGGGGAAGCAAGGAGATGTGTGTGGGGGGTCCCTCCTACTGATGCCAGGGTGTGAGTTTGTCCCAGAGCCCTAGCACTTCACTTGTACCAACACGTGGCAGGGGCTGTCTGGCAGGGCTGTGTTACGCAGTTCTTCTTGCTCCTGAGGGGGGATGAAGAGGTTTCCCATGGCTGGGCTGTGGCCAGAGGGGACTTTCCAGACCCACTAGAGGTCCTCCTGTCCCTGGGAAAGTAAGAGGTGGCCACAGCTTTTGGAGTGTAGCACAGGGGTGTGCAGACTTCTCTTGTCCCGACAGCCCAGAGCTCCTGGGGGGACGGGTGGTGAAGAAAGCTGGTTTGCAGAAGTGGTTTTGCTTTACCCAGCCCGAAAAGTTTTAGGCCACTGGGGAGCTGTTAGAGTGGAATAGCTTCAGCTGGAGAGGCTGAGGACACCTCTCCTGGAATGTCCCTGTCCCTTGGCAGATGAATCAATCAACCACACTGAGGGAGAAGATGCCAACTCAAATATGTCCTGTGACAGGAGAGAGTGATCCAGCCAATCTCTCATCTGCTGAATAGCTGAACAAAAGGATGGAGGGGAAATCTCACATGGCTGTGTCGTAGGCGTGCTCCTGAGCAGAGCCCTCCAGCAGAGGAGCTACTGGCTTTTGGAGGAGCTGGAATCACTCGGGAGAATCCAAATCCCCTCTGTGTCCCTTGCCACACGCTGAGGAAGCACATGCATCTTGCCTCAGCATCTCCCTTGGCCAGACCACATCTTACCAGTAGGCCTTCTCAACATGTTGCTCGGTTCGTAGCTGGGATCATCCTGTGGGGCTGTTGGACTGTCGTGTCACTGCAAAGCTGGGGTGGGGACACCTGGCCATATTGCCACTGCTCTGCCTAATCTTCAGCCCCTTAGCTGGCCCTGCCAGGCTGAGCAGTGTGGTCCTTGGTTTCCTCACAGCACATTTTCTCTGTCTTGTGCTGGGAAGGCCTTTTTGTGTGCATGGGGTCCCCTTCATCCACACGTGCTGGAGGAAAGCCTGGACTCTCCAGCCAGCTCCCCCCAAGGAAGATGCTCTCACACCACTGTTGCTCTTACCTCTCACCTCCACACTGCACATTGTCTTTTGACACACTGGGGGAAATGGTAAATACTCAGTTGCCCGTGCTTCTGCAGGATACCTAATCAACTTTATTCACAATCACAGTTATCCAATTTTTCACAATGAGTTATTCTTCTCTTTAAACAGAACACAAAACATCTTAAAAGTAAAGCAATGAAATGCAAATGACACAAGAACACGGAGGTACGTGGGAACCTACACCAGTCAAACAAAACAAAAGGTTAGGATTGTTGTTACTGCTTTTGCTGGTTTTTTTGTCTCCCTGGAGAGAGCCTGGCTCTCCTCCCTGCTCACAACCGGAGGCCAGGTTTGCCGGGAGCAGGACTTAACCCCAATTTTTTTGAGCTCAGATGTTGGGGGATGCTTTCAGCTTCTGCTAACTCCTAGATTTTGGTCCATAGTAAAACAAACACAGTTATATATTAAAACACTCTGAATTTGAAAGGTGAAATTCACACCACTGCACTGGTACCCATGGATGGAGTTTCTTGAAAAATAAAACGTACCCCTTGGCTTGCCCTGCGTGGAGGGGAACCAGTCCCACTGGTGTGGTGAAGGCTCGGGAGGCTGCTTATTGCACGTTTCCCCACATCCACTGTTTCACCGGCACCTCCCTATCCCTTAGGTGCCACCTTTCCAAAATCTTTGCACAGGAGGTTGTGTCGCTACTGAAACAGGCTCCCTGTGTCTGCCGGTCAGGGCTCTGTCCTCAGGCTGGCATGGCTGCTGGCATGGCCGCTGTCACCCCCCCAGCTTGTGCCAACCCGGCCTCCTCCCACCCCTCCATGAGGGCATCTGGAGCCATGGCCCCCCGGGACTTTCGTCGGCAGGGCTGGGTTAGGGGTGTACGTAAGAGGTATGCAAAGAAACAACATAAATCCCTGTAACCAGAATATCAGTGTTCAAGTTAGTTGCTGCCCGCCAGGGCGGGCTGGGGGTGGCTGCAGACCCCCGTGGTAGGCTGCAGTGATGGCGGCGCCTTCAGAGAAAGGCTCTACAATGCATTCTCCAGCTAGTAGCCTCTTTTTTTTTTTTTTTTTTTAATTTCAAGAGGACAGGGCGAGAACATGTTTTCCAGGTGCTCTTGGGAGCAGCCTCTGCAAGTGCTCCTTCACCCGCCTGCTGCCTTGGGTAGACATGATGCCCCCTGCAGCAAGCAGCTGTGTCTATTAAATGCCTTTATCCCTATGCCGTGCTGTTCCCACGCCTCCCATCACTGGCCAGATGCTGGGGCGCAGGAAAAGGCTCAGCAGGAAGGGTGCAACTCCATGGCTTTCCCTGGCCTGGCCTGATGGGCAACATGGCGAATGGCCCCGCTGCTGCACCCCAGCCCTCATCACCCCTTAGGGCCCGGACACCATCTCCTGCTCCCTCGTGGCCCTGGAAGGCAGCAGGATGGGGCTGGAGGAGACACAGCAGCTCTGGCTGCTGCGGGCCGCCCTGCTTGGGCCCGAGGACCAGCAGCCCTGGGCCAGGCCAGTGGCCATGGCAGAGAAGTGGTTGCCACAGCAACCACGGGGGCTGCCATCACAGGTGCCCACCATGGGGACAGAGGGGTATCCACCCGGGGCAGGAGGGAAGGGGAGTTGTTTAAATAAACCAAAGAAAACCAAACCCCTCAAGCTATTGTGGTGGTTGGGTTTTTTTTCTTTCCTCTCTTCCTAACACGTAAGGACAGCCATGTCCTGCCAGCGGGCCGGCTGTGAAGGGCTGAGTACCACCTGGCTGGTTTTGTCGTAAAGCACAGTGATAAAGTTACCAGTAAATGAAACCCTCAGACATGTGGGTTTATACATTCTTCCCCAGTGGGTTGGGGGTTTTGTTTCTTGTTGTTGTTTTTTTTTCTTTTATTTTCTCCTTCACAAGTGCTGGCTGGATGGTAGGGGGAGGAAAGGTGAGGGAGGCACATCCCTCTCTACCACAGGCCCATGGGGGCAGAGATGCTGCCGAATCCCTCCTGCTGTGTGGAGACCACTGGGGACAAGCCACAGCAAACGGGTGGTGGTGGGGTTGGAGAGCTGCTCGTCGTGCAACAGGATGGTGACAGGAGGTGGCTGGGAGGGAGCGAGGCCAGTGCTGGTGCTGGCTGCCAGGCCTGCCATCAATGCCTCCCCCAAGGAACAGCGAAGGGAGGAGCTGGGGACAGTCCTTGAGGGGCTGCCATGGGGCTGCTCTTCTGCCTGCAGCCATGGGGTGGGGGTTTGTTTCACAAATCCTGGGTCATTTTCTGCACTGGCCAAAACCCTTCCACTGTGAATGCACTCACTGCACTTTGCTTACTGGGGCAAAGCTTGCCTTGCTCCCTCCTTTCTAAGGGGCTTCCTACAGTCAGGCCGGTTGTACGTTGAAACGTGTTGCTTGTTTCTCCTCCTCTCCTAAGCTGTCCTCTGCACCCATGACATCTCTTGAAGGAGATGTGTAGCACTGAACCTTTTACTGCCCCTGCTAAACACTGGAGACTCCCCTCTGCTGCGCATGCTGTAGAAAAGGGATGATTGCACCAGCTGGGGTTTTGTTTTGAGACAAAGTTTAAAATCCACAGGGGAGAGTAGTCCATCGCAACTTCCCTGACACACTGGAGTTCAGCCCCAGGGCTTGCTTGGAGGATAGAAGAGCAGCGTCTAAGCTCGTCTCATCTGTTGTCCATTAAAGAGGGGATCAGGGTGGTGGTGGGTGATGGCTTTTGAATCTTCTGGGTGATGAATAGAGACCAAGACCTGTGGTGTTTCACAGCCTCCTCCCCACCTGCCCAGTCCCCACCACCGCATCTGTTGCTGCTCTAAGTGCTGCGGTATGTTTTGATGATATCTTTGATGGCCCGTCTGCAAATGGGGCAGCAAGCGTTGGCCATCTTCTTGAGCTTCAGCCCACACGAATAGCAGAGACACATGTGTCCACAGGAGTAAATGACCGTGTCTACCATGTTCTCGTAGCAGATGGTGCATTCATCTCCCCAGGGCCCTGAGATGGACGGAGAGATGGGTGACTCGGGCAAGCTGATGGGAGAGTTGGGAGCCGTGCCTGAAACACAAAGAACAGTGTCACTCATGCTGCTTATAAAAGACTTCTTGACATCCCAGGGTAATTTCTGCCCCGAGGGAAGAACCATGCCCTAGCAGAAATGGGTGCTCCAGGATCAGGGGTCCTTCCTGTGACTGACTGTTCCACTCCCTGAGCCCTGGTTCACAGGCTTAGGCCACAGAAAGGCAGCATCTGCTGGGATCTGCTGCCCACGTAGAGCAAACCAAGAGACAGCTGTTCCCACGCAGCAGGGACAAAGAGCAGTTTCACATTTTCAAACCACTGTCTAAACATTAACAAAGGAGGAAAAATCAGGAGGGGTGGATCACGCCATCTGCTTTGAAAAGGGAGAGGCTGGGTGGCACAGGGTAGCAGCAGCTCCCAAGACAAGCAGTGCTTCATCTCTAGGGCCAGTCCAGGGGTGTGGGACCACAATGCCTGGCTACAAATCACCCTGTGTGGATCCTAGACGATTCTATGATTCTATGGTACCCGCATGGAGAGCATCTAGCTCATAGTGGGTCATTGCTTTTTGAGCTATGAGGGGGTGGGGGGCTGCAGTAATTATGCTTGTGGCACACTTGTAATGAGGCCTCACCAGTGAAGCCAGATGAGGTAGCAAGATACATGTCTACATGTACATAAGCCTTGGAATGGGCTGCTCAGGGAAGTGGTTGAGGCACCATCCCTGGAGGTATTCAAAAGATGGGTTGATGTAGTGCTTAGAGACATGGTTTAGTGATGGTTTTTATCAGAGTGAGGTTGATGGTTGGACTAGATGATCTGAAAGGTCCCTTCCAACTTAGACAGTTCTATGATTCCATGATAATGAGAACATTTCTATTTCTTTCCCCCCAAACCCATTAAAAATCTGAATATTTGCTATCGCCAGTTATTAGATTTGAGACCGATGGGTACCCTCTCAAAAAACACACTTGGTTTGGACAACAGTGACAAGGATTTGTTAAGTTATATATTCCACCATCAGTGCCTTAGGTGCTTGGGGCTTTAAAATGCTGCAGAACAGCCTATCATTTTCTACTGCGTGTATCTAAATCTCACTGGAATTCATCGGCACATTAGGAATATCAATACTGGAGGTGTGTGGAGAGGGAAGGGGGGGGCTGAAGGCATACCCGTAGCTCCAGTCTCAGCTAGCATGCATCTTGTCCCTGCCACGCAGCTCTCCAGAAGGAGCTGTGCGTCACAGGGCCACGCACATAACAGAAACTCCGCTGCGTCCCTCGGGACCTTTCATGATGAAAAGGGTTTGAGAAATATTGCTGTCTAGGCATCTAAGCAGCTTCCACGTAAAACAGACTGAAAATAGCCTCTGCAGAGGCTCTCCCTCCCTCCCGAGGGAGCTGACGGGAGACTCTGTTGATCATTGTGGTTTTAGAGTCCTTCTGGGAGACGAGCCTGAGATGGGTGAAGGGAGGCAGAAGAGGGGGGTCCCATCTGGGGGATCCCACCACACTTACCACTGATAGAGCTGCAGAGGGGGCCAGAGCCACACGTAGACAATATGGGGTCGGAGACACCGCTGCAGAGGACAGTGGGGGAATTTGGAGTCGACGTGGGCGAGCTTGGTGTGGACAGCCCCAGCCGCTCGGCTAATATGGTGGAACCTGCACCACAAGAAGAGAAACCCACAGTTACTATTTAAAAATTGGGGCTGACGAGGCACTGGGGATATGCAGCAGGGAGTGCAGCTCTCAGCACTTGTCAGGATTTGTGTCTCATCAGCACGAAATCTAGGGAAGACATAAAGAAACCCTCACATGCCTTTTTAAATGCTAGCAGCTGGCCCTGAAGAGACATTGAGCTCCCACAGCCCCCGAAATTTGCTGGAGCTCCTTTAGTCATCATAACCCTTTGTTTCTGCCCTTAAATGTGTCTCAAGTCATTAAGTGCAGTTACTTTCCTTATGGTTTCATGCTCACATGCCCCCTCGGCACTATATCCAGTGATGGGCTTGTTGCCAGCAGAGGACACAGCCTGCAGGAGGGTGGGCTGGACTCCAGCACAAGAACGTATCACCTTGTCAAAGCACTCCACGCTAACCCAGCACAAAACTGCATCAGTCCAGGCTCTGACAAATTCATGCAAAGTCACTCAAGGACTTCCTAGAGACAAGCACGAGGGTTTGGCAATCAGGAAAACTTAGCTCTGCTCACTGCTCTGCCTCCTCTGTGGGGTGGCGTCTATCAGATGGAAGTCACCAAGGTGCATTTGGCTCTGCAATGAACAAAGACACCTCTCCCACTGTTCAGAAATGTTTTCTCCACTCCCTGCATGTCTGAATGTGATGGCTCAAGAGCGCAGAACCCCTTCGAGTCCCTTCTAGGTGTCCCCAGCTCCACTGCCTCCTGCCCTCACTGCCCACCATCACCCCTGTTAGTGTGGTCTGTCAGAAAAGCCAGCTCTGCCCCACAGCCTTCTTGGCACCCCCTCTCCGACCCAGCCTCTTTCTTCTGCTGTTACAACAAGTATGTTAAAACCCCTTCCCTAAGGGAAAAAAATGGGAATGCTTAAAACTCTAACTGCTGTGAAGGTTTTGTAGGGTAATTTCATCGTTAACGATGCAGCCTGGTCCTCAGTAAGACAGTGGTGAGACAGCAGCATGAACCAAGGTATGGTGTCCTGGTGGTAAAAACTAGTTTGCCTCTGGTTCTAAAGTTAAAGCTTCTAGTTCCCCAGCTGAGAGGACAACCAGGGTAACTCTCAAATCACAACTAAAATGCTAAGACCTCTTCATGTTACCATATAAGGAGCCGAGAGACACAGAGGGCTTGGATCCGCAGTTTCCTTGGTGAGTCGGAGGCTACTCTCCAGAGAAAACGCAGCAGTAGGAGGCCAGGAAAACCCCACGCGCCAGAAAGGCTCTTCAGTTCCTATTTGCAGGGAGGCTACCAAGCCAAGAAGGACCAAACCTGGGAAGCAGGGACTCCAAATGCCAACTGGGGCCAAAAAACAAGCAAAAGCACAGCAGCAGCCAGCGCCAGATTCACCTGCCCTTTTTTAGCAGGACAAGACTGAGCAGTTTAAGCGTAGAACATGGACTTGGGGGTGGGTGTGTGTGTGATGTTTGGGTGAAAATCTGTTCTGAGGGCTGCATATGGGAGAAGCAGCAATTAGCTTCAACCTTCAGTCCCTCAGTTTTACTCCTCTTCAAATGAGGAGTGCTTTGCTCCCAGGCACAATCTGAAGTTGAATTAGCCTCTATAAAGGTCTTTGGGGCTCTCAGGCTTGAGACACTGTGGAGAGACATCTCCTTTATCACAGGGACGGGAGCTGAGGCTGGAGTTGAGCTCAGTAAACANCTGAAGAGACATTGAGCTCCCACAGCCCCCGAAATTTGCTGGAGCTCCTTTAGTCATCATAACCCTTTGTTTCTGCCCTTAAATGTGTCTCAAGTCATTAAGTGCAGTTACTTTCCTTATGGTTTCATGCTCACATGCCCCCTCGGCACTATATCCAGTGATGGGCTTGTTGCCAGCAGAGGACACAGCCTGCAGGAGGGTGGGCTGGACTCCAGCACAAGAACGTATCACCTTGTCAAAGCACTCCACGCTAACCCAGCACAAAACTGCATCAGTCCAGGCTCTGACAAATTCATGCAAAGTCACTCAAGGACTTCCTAGAGACAAGCACGAGGGTTTGGCAATCAGGAAAACTTAGCTCTGCTCACTGCTCTGCCTCCTCTGTGGGGTGGCGTCTATCAGATGGAAGTCACCAAGGTGCATTTGGCTCTGCAATGAACAAAGACACCTCTCCCACTGTTCAGAAATGTTTTCTCCACTCCCTGCATGTCTGAATGTGATGGCTCAAGAGCGCAGAACCCCTTCGAGTCCCTTCTAGGTGTCCCCAGCTCCACTGCCTCCTGCCCTCACTGCCCACCATCACCCCTGTTAGTGTGGTCTGTCAGAAAAGCCAGCTCTGCCCCACAGCCTTCTTGGCACCCCCTCTCCGACCCAGCCTCTTTCTTCTGCTGTTACAACAAGTATGTTAAAACCCCTTCCCTAAGGGAAAAAAATGGGAATGCTTAAAACTCTAACTGCTGTGAAGGTTTTGTAGGGTAATTTCATCGTTAACGATGCAGCCTGGTCCTCAGTAAGACAGTGGTGAGACAGCAGCAGGAACCAAGGTATGGTGTCCTGGTGGTAAAAACTAGTTTGCCTCTGGTTCTAATGTTAAAGCTTCTAGTTCCCCAGCTGAGAGGACAACCAGGGTAACTCTCAAATCACAACTAAAATGCTAAGACCTCTTCATGTTACCATATAAGGAGCCGAGAGACACAGAGGGCTTGGATCCGCAGTTTCCTTGGTGAGTCGGAGGCTACTCTCCAGAGAACAAGCAGCAGCAGGAGGCCAGGAAAACCCCACGCGCCAGAAAGGCTCTTCAGTTCCTATTTGCAGGGAGGCTACCCAAGCCAAGAAGGACCAAACCTGGGAAGCAGGGACTCCAAATGCCAACTGGGGCCAAAAAACAAGCAAAAGCACAGCAGCAGCCAGCGCCAGATTCACCTGCCCTTTTTTAGCAGGACAAGACTGAGCAGTTTAAGCGTAGAACATGGACTTGGGGGTGGGTGTGTGTGTGATGTTTGGGTGAAAATCTGTTCTGAGGGCTGCATATGGGAGAAGCAGCAATTAGCTTCAACCTTCAGTCCCTCAGTTTTACTCCTCTTCAAATGAGGAGTGCTTTGCTCCCAGGCACAATCTGAAGTTGAATTAGCCTCTATAAAGGTCTTTGGGGCTCTCAGGCTTGAGACACTGTGGAGAGACATCTCCTTTATCACAGGGACGGGAGCTGAGGCTGGAGTTGAGCTCAGTAAACAGGCAAAGAGAACGCTGGAGCCTCTAATGACAGCCACGAGCAATGGCCCTTCCCCTCCAATCTGACAGATGACCCACCGTGGCAGAAAACTTGCCCTGTGGGTAACACATACTGTAAACAGGCCCAGCAGGGGCACAGATTTCAGCTCGTTCACTGCACACAGCACAAATATGAACACTGAGCAGCTGAACAAGTTTTTCAAGCCTTCCCTCTCCGCCCTGCAGCCTGGAGACATCTCTTCCATTCGACTGACACATTGCATTTCTAACACCAACCCGGTCATTTCATTAAATGCCAAATAAAGACTATTTAGGAGCGTTTTTTCTTCCTGGACTAGTAGGAGAATTTGGAGGTGCCTCGAGTGTGAACTGTGTGAGTATGAACTGAGAGAAGCATGCTGGCCTCTCCACAGGGCAAGGAGAGCTCGTCAGTGCAGGATCTTTTCTGGTTGTAGCTGGTCTGAGTCCCAAAATGGCCTTACCCAAGACCCGGGGGCCAGCACACACCTTCTCAGCTCTTTTTCCTAACACAAGGCGCAGCTCTTGACTTCTCTCCAGCATAAGTATAGAGCTTTGTTTAAAACAATCCAAGTTCCCTACCAGACAAGACACACTTCTCCCTTGGTGACAGAATAATCAACATAAGACACGTTACTCACGCTGTTAATATATTGCTGGATGGTGTGCAGATACCATGACAAGGAGCACGGAATGAGATCATGTGCAGGGCGGAATGAGTGTGGCCAGCTTGGCTTAACTCAAACCAGATACATGTGCTCAAGGCCAAACATGCTCATTGTGCGCACAGAGCTCCCACCAAGAGCTAGCTTTCAAACCATCATGTAAAAAAAAAATAAATAATTCTAAATAAATTAATTTAAATATTGATATAGAAACATTCTTCCTCTCTAAAGGTCCTAGATAAATTACCTCTGCTGCTAACTTGCCTCATGCTTGATCTCAAAACATGCTGAACACCCTGGAATCACCTTTAAATGGATTTTGAATCAATTCCATTTGCTGTTTTATCTTTGCAAAGTCCAATTATTAGCAAAAATCCAATGCAGATTGACTCTTTCTCTGCACTTCTGTCACCACTCTGGGAGAGGTGCAAATAAATGAATCTATATGTCCACCCACAAACGGAAAGAGAGTATTATATTTTCAGTAGACAAGAGCATTACCATGGAATGTAGAGACAATATCATGCCAGGAAAGGCTGCTAAAGGTTTGTAATTCAAAATGGTCTTGCCAAACTGGAAATAGGATCAGAAATAAATGGGATGGTATTCAATACAATCAAATGTAAAATGCAGCACTTAGGCAGAGATAATCGGCTACCCAACTGCAGGACAGGGAATTAGTCCATTCAATTAGAAATACAGCTGTCTTACAGAAAAAGGCCTGAGGATTGCTGGAGGTCACCAGATGATCATAAATCAACATTGCCATCCCGTTATGAAAAGGTCGCGCCAAGCCAGGGTCATATGAGGCTGGTTAAGGACTGGAGCAGGAGCCTGGCAGCACTGTGGTATCTCTGTCCCTGGAAATACTCAGAACTCGACTGGACATGGTCTACTGCTAACTTGGAAGTTAGCCGTGCTGTGAGCGGGAGGTCGGATTAGCTAATTCCCAGGGGTCCCTTCCGACCTAAGCACCATGTCTACTTGTCTTTTAAATACCTTCAGGGATGGTGCCTCAACCAATTCCCTAAGCAGCCCATTCCAATGGTACCCATTAACTTCTTGGGATTTTACCAGCACATTCCTCATACTGTCTCAGTGTGGGGAAGAGTCTTCATGTTCATAAGGAGACAAAAGCAAGATTCAACTAATTTTACTAAATTTCTGTCTCCTTCTCTTAGCCCTTTCCCCCTCATAATTAAATTCAACATTATATAGTCCCATTGCACTTTTTCAGATTTTAGCCCAAAAGGCCTGTGAGCACAATATTTCTGTCAGAGCAGTGGGACTGTGCTTGTGGAAGTCTTGCAGACACCATGCTCCACAGGCTGAAAATGTCTGCTGCTTTGAAGTGGAAATGTGGTATTGCATAGTCTGGAGACTTTGCTTTCAAGTTAGAAAAGAAACTAATGAGCAATACCCAATGTTTGCTGGCCATAAATAGGAATGAATAAGATGACTTCTGCCCCCAGAATGCTGTCTGGCAATACCAAACACCTTCTTAGGCACTTCACTCACCTCCTGCTATTTGCATCACCTGTCTAGGCTCCTAAGGATTATTTCACAAGCATTATAAAAATAATGCATAACCATTCAGTCTACACTCCACAGCTGTATTTTTTTCCCCGGTTTGAACCCATCCAACTTAAACTTTATTTTTCCTGTCGTACAGGATGCTGTCAGTAAATGACCACTACTGTCCAACTCACAGCTCACATAGTTTAAGCATCTTCACCTTTTTAATGGGTTTTCCTTACCCATACTCATCTTCAGTACTATGCCAAGATCTTAACTAAACATTCTACCTAAAAGACAAAACACGGGAGCCTCCTGCCATAGTTTCTAAGGGAGATAAAGTTTTCTGCAACATACTGACTTGCCCATATGCTGAGTATCACGTGGAGCACGCTGACAGCCCCTTCTCTTTTTATAACACATTTGCTGCAGAAATAGGACAGCTAATGATGATCAGGTAATTACCAATAGTAATCACAGATTTTCAATCTTGTTCCACCCCTCCAAAGGTCCCAGAGCTTCCAGCACAGAGTGGAAAAGATTAGAACAGCTGCTGAAATCTGGCTGCAGACTTCAACTGCCACGTTTTAGGGTGCTCAAGAGAGCTGTGCACTTCTCATACGTTTTAGTCCAGTGAGCACTGGGCACCTGACACTCATAGTCATTTAGATGCCTTGCAAAACTCTTAACTTGATTTCCCTTTGTTAGGAGCCAGATTTTTAAGCTTGTCAGCTAAAATAATTCCCCTATCTCAAAAACTGCTCCATTCTCACGTTTAATGCTCTGAATGAATCAGGGCCATTGATTTTGTTATCTAAATAGGATCAAGGTTCTTTCAAAAATCTGGCACAATTGTGGGTACTGAGCTCATGTGAACATCTGCCTGTGGACGTCCATCCCATAATATGTGGGATGTGTGAGTGAGCCATGATGTTACCAAGCCTGAATACTAAAGCAACTTAACCAGGTAAAGAGTCGTATCTTTGCTTAATCTTATCTATTCCAGATCTTTGGCTTTATAGTGACCACTAGTATGTGAACACCCTTGATAAATAACCGTGTGCAAGAACCTGGATGTCAATTTTGATATTTACTATTATTTTACTGGAAAATCTCCTACATAGGTCTTTTTTTTTTCTGCTTATGGATGTAGCTTGTGTAGAAGTTTTCCTCTGTTCATCCTCCCATTCCAGAAAAAGGTAGAGAGGTACTTTGAACTATTAGAGAATGCAGACTGGTGGAATTACACAGCTATTTTGCATATTACAAGAGCAAAAGCCCATATTGAAGTTACACTGGGGAACACAGGACAGTTGACCTGGTGGTGAGACACAGTGTACTGAGATCTCCTGGCTACTTTCTTCTGTCTTCTCCCATGAAGGAAGATGAAGTTTCTTTCTCTGATGTTGCCCAGGCAGATGTCAGACCGGCACCTCTCCCTTCACACTGATACTGAAAACCTTGGTATTCCATCAGTGGCACATCCACTAAAAGGTGTGTTTTATAAAGACAAGCTTTGCACGAGCTAAATCCTTCCACGTTTCATCTCAGTAAATGCTTTTCACTAATGCAAATGTTCCACCAGCTCTAGAGAGAGCTGCAAATATCACAGTTTCCACAAGACAGCCTCAATGGCAGCCCTACCCACGGCATGTTCTCTGCTCCGAAGAGCAGCCCTATACATTTCTGCACATGGTCAGATTTTCTTGCCTCCAGCCAAGTCTGCAAGAGAGCTATTTGGTCCCCCAGGGCCACTCAGGTCTTGCCCAACAGGGACTTTTGAATCCGTCATGTTAAAACAAAGGAACAAAGCACCTGTAGCTGCCTGGGCACATGGCAGTTAAAGATCAACAATAATGGCAGGGAAGGATGTAAGTATATCCATCATTTCTGAATGCTATAAAATACATGTATTTACACAGCCATTTGTTATGTTCCCACGGTGATGGGAACAATACTGCATTGACCAGAAACCAGTGCTTCCTTCCCCTTGGGCTTGATGTTTTTTGGCCAACCACACTCTCAGAGTCCAGCCTCTATGTTGCAACTCATCTCTGCCTCTCAGGTGACCGGCATCAGTTGATGATCCATGGGGTTTCTTGCATTCAAGTACTTGCTGGGGGATTTAAAAACTGCTCTGAACAGAACAATATTACATTTTGTTCTTTACAAGCCCATGAAAACATAAGGGATTTTGCATTATGCTACAGAAATGTCCGGAAATAGGTCAAAAAGCAGCCTGGCAGATTGTACAGGCAAAACCATAAGGCCTGTGTTTACAGATGGGTGTCAGACAGCCACTGTTCGTGGAAGTAGAAGTTAAATCCAAACTACATGGAGAACAACAATTCAGACTTTCGTGTGGATCAGAACAGGAGGGTACTTTATGGCTTCATTGGAGCAGTGCTATCTGCTGTGTCCAGAAGGGCAGCAGGGCACCAGCACATCTATTACCGTCTTGCAGTCATATGCACACTCCAATTAAGAGGAGAAATATGAACGCTCCAGACACCACAGAAGTTTTTGATCCAGCAACTCTCACAGCCCAAGCCCAATGTGCCGCCTGAAAGCAAAGAGCACACAGCAAACTTAGAAGGCATCTTTCCTGACCTAAAAGGTGAAGTTCAGTGGCTACTCAGCACTTCATCCTGCAAAATCCTGAGGACATGGACACCATGCAATGAACATCTAGCCAAACTGAAGTTAAAGAGCCACTAATGGGGCTCCATCTCTCAACCTCAGAAATACCAGACCAACAAAGCACCCAGACAGATGCTTAGATCAATAACAGGTTAAAAAAAGAAGCCTGAATTGAGTAGCTGAACTGCATGAAAAATGAGAGTTGGAGCTTTTGTCTCGTTTAAGAAAAACAATCCACAAAGCCCTCTAAAAGATCACAGATATTAATTACCCTGACAAAAAATGGTTCTGTACATAACAGCACTTTTTTCAGCTCCATCTCGAAAAGGCCATTTGGCTCCGAGTATCTAGGAGACCACAGCAAGAGTGGTTCTGTGAGCAACAGTATACTGCTGCCTGACCCAGCACCCCCAGGCTCTGTGCTTCTCCAGGAGGGACATGTATGAATAGGGTGGCAGATGCATACAGGAAACAAATACTCTCACTTTTCTTGGCCAGCCCTGCTCTGAGCTTCTGTGGGATAAAAAGGCATCTGACAGAGAAGGAAAAGAAAGAGTTTAGTCTGCTATGTCACTCTCACAGTAGCCAGTATAACTCACTCATGCCAGTGCTAGTTCAAAGAATAGGCAGATTTTCTCTGTCCTGACAGACAAGCTGCAACTCAAAGAGGCTGGCGTATGATCCCATATCCTGCATATTCACTGTAGGCAGGCAAAGGAGTTACGAGGTAAGGGAGATCTATACATCACTTGCTATGAACATCTCACTGCAGCCAGAGATAGCTTATTATCCTAGTGACTATAATTTCTGCTCTTGTGGAGGACAGAATGCAGAGGACAAGACATTTGCAAGCTCTGTGGTTTTCAGTTACAGGGGGTCCTCTTGCTTTGCCCAGCCTTTTCCCAGGTGTGCTGGCCAACACCTCAATACACAGGCCAATGCTCAGTGACTTACCCATGGCAAGTGTGGGTTAATTATGTGTTACCTGTGACGAGACCTTTAGCTGGATAGTACAAAGGTGCCACAAGCAAGTATTAACTCTGACACTGCTGACCCTGACCACAAGGGACAACCATTTGCCTGCATCCAATTCTCCATGACTGTGCAGTTCTCCAAGGCACAAGTTGTTAAGCAACCTGTCCTGTCTAACACAACAGCTTCCCTTTGTGCTAATTGTCCTTTAAAACCACTAATACAAAACATAGAATCATACAATCGTAGAATGGTTTGGGTTGGAAGGGAACTTAAAGATCATCCAGTTCCAACCCCCCTGCCCTGGGCAGGGACACCTCCCACCAGACCAGGTTGCTCAAAGCCCCATCCAGCCTGGCCTTGAACCCCTCCAGGGATGGGGCAGCCACAGCTTCTCTGGGCAACCTGTTCCAGGGTCTCACCACCCTCACAGCAAAGAACTTCTTTCTAGTATCTAATCCAAATCTCCCCTATTTCAATTTAAAACCATTACCCGTTGTCCTATTGCTGCACTCCCTGATCAAGAGTCCCTCCCCATCTCTCCTGTAGCCCCTTCAGGTACTGGAAGGCTGCTATAAGGTCTCCCCAGAGCCTTCTCTTCTGCATGCCGAACACCCCCTCTCAGCCTGTCTTTGTAGGAGAGGGCATGAATGAAGAGCCCTGTGCAGTGCTAGAATCAAGCCCAGAAGTTACAGACACAGTAATGGTCTTGTGGAGCTCTTACAACTTAACATCAGTAACATGTACTTCACTTGCAATGAAAGATAAAAGCATGCATTAGTAGAGGGTTGATGAAAAGGCATCAATTAACACAAGTGGATTTCTTTCCAAGAGGCACTGAATGTTAACTCTCTTCCTTCTTCCCCTAGTTTCTAATGCTATAAAATATCACATCCCCTGCAGTGCATAGGAACTCCAGACAGTTAAGTTCCACACAACACAGATCTGTTAGATCCCAATCAGCTTAATGAGTCTATTTTCCATAAGAGTGCAACACGCTTCCAAAATTTTAAAAAAAAAACAACAACAACACAAAACATGGACGATAAAACTCTGGGGCACTTCTAACTGCACACTTGTTAAAGGAAGCAATTCATTATACGCATTTCTGTTCAACAATGTTATGCATTTCTCAGGTTTCTCTTGTGCTGTATTCAGTGCAGCAATTCCCATGTCACTGGAATGGACCAAGGCAGAGAAGGATCAGGTTCCCAAATGGGTAACCTACTGGCCACATCTGAGACCAGAGGTAAGAGTGTGTGATCTGCTGCTGCAAAGAACTATCCAGCTTCTCTCAAACAGGAGAAGCTTAGAAACTTAAGAGCTGGAGAACAAAAATCCTGGATTCTCCCTGCCTGTGTGAGAGACTTTCCTATAAACTGTACCTGCTGTCTGCACCATGGGCCATTTAATATTTTGCATGCTCACTGCAGTTAATGGTATAAGCAAAGTACGTAACTGCACTTCCAAAAAGGAGAACCTTTTTGGAAGAGACAGGTGCTCTGCCATGGGATGCTGGAGTCCTGGGACAGTCAGGGAGCAACTGGCCAGCTCTTCCTTCCTCGCCTGCATGGTTTTGAGCTCATTGCACAATTTCATGAACGTCTGAAAGAAGGATGGCAACCTCAGCAGCAATTGATTTTTAAATACCTTGCAATAGGCAGCTGAGTAGGAGCCCCAACTCAATGCTCACGGTAAAGAAGGCAGGAGAGCTTAGCCCACACACTCTCTGCATTTATCCAGCATGGATGTGAATAAGGACTTACCCACACCAAATGCTGGCTCCTGGGTTGTTTTTTTCAGGCCTGATGCTGGCTCTTGGCCAGCATGAGGAGACATCCAGAGAGCTGCAATATTGCACAGCTGTGCTGGTGGGGCTGGAGTAATTCAAATCCATGGACAGAAAGGACACAGATAAGTTGGCAATTCAGCTTCATTAGTATGACCGTTGATGGAACATGTTATTTCATTGCTCAAAAGAAAATTTCAAAATTACTGGAAAGGATGAAATTCACAAGGGAAACCACACCAAAACAACAAAATAAAGGAGACGAAGGAAGATGTTTTACATGCTAATGATTCACTGTGAGACAAAAGAAAATGAAAGAATATCCCCAACCATTTGGATCCTCAAATACTAAATATATAAACTTATTGCTGTGATAGCTCCTCCAGACATGAGTCATACATTTTAAAACCTTATGGGGTCGATCAATTTAACTTCATAAATGAATTACACCACCAAAACCAGACCAAAACCAGACCAATGTATCCAGACTGGCTCATTTCAGCTTTTCAGAGCTGTCAATAAAACTGTGTGTGAGCTGAAATGCTTACCAGCAAAAGCTGAAAGCAGTAAATCAAATTTAATAGGCTGGTTTTGTCGACTGTACAGGAATGATGCCTGAAAAAAACCAACCCAAGCCTGAACTAATGGAATTCCTAAAGGATACGCAAAGACTGTTTCTTTTCTACATGCCTAATAATCTGGGTTTCTGTTTGGTTGTCCTATGTGCATAACCCACAGAATTTCTGAATTAAGACCAGCACTTTACATATAAAATATTTAGAAAGGCTTCCAATCCTGACAAAAAGATCTATTGCCTCCCCCAATGGCTGGTTCCTGTAGTTAATTACCCTCACTTATGTTTAATTTAAATTTGTGTCCCTTCATTTTCCAGCAGCTTGATATTTTTAATGCTATTATATGCTATATTAAAGTTCCCTCCTCTTTCATTTATCTTCCCTTTATGTGGTCAAGTTGTCTTTTAACCTTTTCTTTGCAACTAATTGACATCCTTCCACCTCCCACTGCAGATGACTGTGGCCTCTATAGGCTATGGGGGTGCTTGGGTTTCATTTATTTTTCTTTTGCTGGGGTGACATAAAGACGAATAATTCTTCCAACCTTGTCCTTATTTTCTGCTATTTTATTTCTCCTACAGCAAATATATTGCCAGTATATGATGCCTGATTGATTAGGTGGAAACAGAAGTCAGAACTCTTTACTATCAAACCAGCCCCACACTCCCCTCCTTTCCTACAGAGTTCCGTAAGACCATCAGCCTGGATAGAGATAATCTCCCCTGGTATCTAGATCAGAAAATAAATACTTGTATATTTTAAATATCAATACTTGTATCTCCAACACTGTGGAATGACTACAGTCAGCAAACGTCAGCTTCTATGGTAAAGCCACAAGACAGGGCAGACCTAAGCTTGGTCCTGCTCTGGGTCAGGACCAACTAAGTAATCTCAAGGCATGAAATGTAGTACCCAGTGTTCAATACCCTGAGCCATCTTGTTATCCGAGTCAAAAATAAGCTTCTAGGTACAAGAGTGGCATTGCTGCTCTCCACCTTCTCCATCCTCCAAATAAAACAGAAAAGCTGGAGAAGAAGCAAACGCAGCAACTTTAATTTCATTTTATAGTTGGCTGTACTGCTGATGTTCTTTTAACGTTGCGTAACATTGCTTTGATTAATCTAATAATGGTATGCCCCCAGAAATAGAATGACATCTGCTATTTAAGATAGGTTTGGTACAATTATGCCTCTTGCAGTATTTGTGTCTCATTTCTTTCAAGGATATGGAACTTCACTTTTTCCATTAAAAGTGGAAAAAGATGACTATAAACATGTCTTCTCCCCTGATGTAAAACTCAGACTACAAAGGATAGATCACACAAAATTACTCTTGTTTGCATTCTGAAGACGGAGCTTGTCATTAGAAAGATGAACACTTTATATTCTTCTTACATTTTCTAATATTATAATGACAGATATTATGGCAAGCACCATAATCTGCTCCACTGCAGTGCAAACAGTGCACATCGCCTCCCTAATCGCATTGCAAAAGCTAGAGATGGGAGTTCATTATTTCCTTTGCCTTCTGTCGGGATATTGCTGAGCCACATAATTACTGCAGTTGCAGAGACGTGCAGTGTTGGGACAGCGTCAGTGCCCTTCCCAGGGCAGCTCCACTGTACTGATACTGGGACTGTACTGCTCCCAGCACTGTTTTACTGGAAACATAGGTCTGAAAAGCTCTATTTGTATTTTAATACCTGTCAAAGACTATAGGCAAGCCCCGGTTTCACAGCTTTTAACTGGGAGGCAGCAGCTTGCTGCCCAAACCGACGTGGATAAAGCTGTATGGATAAAGCTGTACACCCCACAGGTTCTTTTCACTGACATCTCACTTAAGAACAATAGCCCATTTTCAGCTTCTCCTCCAGTGATGGAGGCCAGAAAAGTCTGTTATGTTGTCACAAATACAGGTAGTGAGGAGTTTTCCAGCTCAGCAGATTTCATTTCACAGTTCTAAATGCAGATTTATCTAAAACAGGGCCTGGGAGCGTACTGGTTTGGTTTGCCCAGGGTGCAGGAGGGCTGTGTTCAAGCCCGTGCTCTGCTGAAGTCTGTATGAGGGCACATCCTCCCTGCCCTGCTCCAGGACATATTGCAAGCAGGGTATTCACTCTGTGCAAAACTGCCTGAATCAGTGATCTCATACGAAAGGAAGCACTGGCTGATGACTTAGTTTGACCAGCAGCTCAATGACCTGAGGATGTTTTCCTTCTAACGTATACAGGGGCATTTAATCTCCTGCTTTAGTGGGATCTGTTTGACTTCACCTACCATTAGCACAAAGACATGCTGGTGGGAAGCAGAGCTAACCACGGATTATGTACAGTACCCACAACAAATGTAATCAGGCTGAATTATCAGGGATTGAGTCCTGGGCTCCTGGAAATAAATTGCAGTATTACATTTGTCATCTGTGAGCCTTTAACAGCCAAAAAACACTCACAGCACAGGCCTATGGTCAACTTTAAGCAAATTATATAGGGCACTTCGTACTGTGATTGAGGTGAACTGGACCCTGCAGACAGATCTGTATGTTCACCACAATTTATCTTCAAAGATTGTCTACAAATCTTAAAAAAGGAGGTGTTGGTTGGCTTTGGGGTTTAGGTGCCATTGTTTTTTTTCCTGTTGGTCAAGAGGGGCATTTTACTTTGAAGCAAAGAGGAATATAAGTATATTTGAAGTTGTATAACAGTATAAACAAGAAAGGAGCATTTTTAAATCATCTCCAGTTAGAGGAGTACCAAGAATTACATCATTTTCTCAGAATCCATAATTTACTTTCTGACACTGACACCAGCAGAACCATCATACGGTCCAAATTCACGGCCAAACAAAACCTACACTTGTGTCCAATATATACAGACATAAAAAAGTAAATTTTATCCTGAGCAAGTGCTATTTCAAGGCTTTTCCCTCCAAAGCTTCAAAACATGATTTTCAGCATTTAAATGAAGTACTTTTGTTAAGAAAATATCAAGGGAAAGAGGCCAGCTCTTCAGAGGTCCATCAACCTGTATGAGCTACACTCAAGCCTTAAATGGGGCTGGAGGACAAGGAGCCCCCCTCCTGTTGAGCTGCTCAGTGCCACGCTCTGTGCACCACTGGGATCATGAGGCAAGGGCTTCCTTCCATGCCATGAGGCAAGGGCAAGCCCTTCACAGGGCTTCCTCTCTGCTTGCTAGCCTGCCTCTCACATACCAGCCTGGGGAAAGCAAGGGGACCACGCTTTTTGGCAAGCAGTCACGCCAGATGATAGCTAACACACAGAAAAGGGAATCGGGTCTCGTTTTTCCTGCTGGCCATGCCCTACATTAGCTCAGCCCAAAGCACCTCTCCTCCCCCTTTCTTGCTTCTCCTAGGTCAGTGGTGACTCATCTGTACTTTAATGGAGGTCTCTAAGGCTTAATTCATTATCTGAAAAGAACTTTGAGACCATGAAGGATGCTAGAGAAGTACAAAGAGGCAAGTCTTGTAACTCATAGCCACGTGCTACATATGTGACTGTTGGGGTCTTTTTTTCTCCTTTTATAAAAATAAAATTTGCACCTGATCCTAGAGCAAGGAGGGAGTCATTCATTCCCTCCACCCCTCCTGTGCAATGTATCCCCCTCCCCACCTTGCTGCGTGGTGCTTGAGGTTTGGAAAAAGGGGGTCTGACATACCCAACAATCGAATTTGCGTGACTGCGCCGTATAAAATGAAGAACATCCAGAGGGGCTGGGAACAGTCCACGCAGACCTGCATGCCGAAGGTGGCACCGTTGTGACTCAAGTGCAGCTCACCATCCGAATTCACCATAAATCCCAGGATGTCTCCGCTCTGGAGGGGCACCACGACTCGGCAGATGGCCCAGAACTCCTTTCGGTCAACCAAGGACTCGGGGTTATAGGGGAGGTCGCTGGGGCGCAAGGTGCTGGGGTCACAGGACGTCACCCCGTAGGACAACGTGCCCGTGCGCACGGCGTTGGACTTGTTGATTTTGACAAAAATGGTTTCGTTGATCCGAAGGGGTCTGCTGGTGAAAACCAAAGTCCTCTCCTCCCGGGCGTGCTCCAGACGGGCCACGGTTTGGTCATCGAGGATTTTGACGTGGGGTCCCCGGAGGTGGTGGAAGCGGAGGTCGCTCTCCAGCTGGGAGGGGAGGAGGTGGGAGTGCTGGGAGTTGAGGGAGTTCTGCGGGATGGGGCACGTGGTGGCCGTCACGTGGAAGGTCTCCTCCTGCAGGTTGAGGTCGCACAGGCTGACCGAGAGGCGCGTGTCCTCCGTCTCCCGCCGCAGGGAGGGCCGGCGGATGGCGGTGAAGGAGCGGGGCCGCAGGCAGTCGGGAGGAATGATTTCACTGTCTGCAGGGAGAGAGGAAACAAAAAGAGGTCACTTCAGAGAAAATGAAAACGTCCAGGAGTTTGCAAATGGTTTGATAGTTACGTTTAAAAGGGAAAAATAGGAGAGCTGCTGCCATTATTAAATTTTCCCCTTTAAAATATGGAAGCAGAGTATAAAATGTATTTGCAATCGATTTCTGTTCTTGTACTTTCCCCACCAGCATCAAAACTTTCAGCTTCTGAGCAGGCAGACTAGAAATCGATGGAAAGAATTGACCAGGGAGAGCTCTCCTTGGAGAGGGGAAGCAGAGGGTAAATATCTGAAATATACCCTGAACGTACCAATCGATATCTATACAGGCTCCAAGTTTTCATGCCCTCTTTATCATCTACAGTAATTCTCATAGATCTAGGAAATAAATATCTAACTACACATATTATTTTTTTATTTTAAAAAATGATATGTTCAGCTCTAATTTATTTATCATGATATGAGATTTAATTAATATTCTTGTATATAATTAATCACTAGTGTTCTGGTGCTCACTGCAAACCAGTACAAATATGGATTTCACAGTGCAGAACTTGGGAATATGCAGTTTTCTATAAATAACATAAAATCATTTATTATCTCCAAGCCAAATACTTAAAAATCAAATACACAAATATATAACACAGAAAGATGATGCTTAGACATTCAAATACACCAATGGAAACAGAATTGCACCTTATCCTCTTTGTTAGTCTGACCTGCTGTTTCAAGAGCTAATCATCAATTTATTTGATTCTTTTTCCAAGGAACATAATCACCCTGCCTTTAATACCTAAATTACTTTTATTTAACATATCCTTAGTTATGCTGTTGCCATAGAAATTTTAAAGAGCAATATACTGAGGAAAAAAACCCACATTATTTAAACAGATTATAAAAGTAAGCTGAGAATGCAAAGATTTATACTTATGTCTGACTTTCTGAACTCTGAGAAGCCCAGAGCATCAAGAGACAATCGAGCATGTGGATAATTCTCTGCAAACGCTGTAACAAGCTATGGCCTGTACTGACATTTCCTCTGCTGCAGCTTTGGCTGGAGACTGTTGTGGCTTCAAGCCCAGGTCCAAACTGTGGGAGGTGGGACCACCCCTTACAACACAATCCTCCACAGGTGGCACAAAGCAAGGCCACCAGATCCCAGCCTGAGACTTGCTGCAAACACAGAACAAGGTGGAGTGACAAGATGCCCTTGTACTGGGCACTGGTGAGGCCCCACCTCGAGGGCTGGGTCCAGTTTTGGGCCCGTCCCCACAAAAAAGACATCGAGGGGCTGGAGCGGGTCCAGAGAAGGGCAACGGAGCTGGGGAGGGGTCTGGAGAATAAGTCTGATGAGGAGAGGCTGAGGGAGCTGGGGGGGTTCAGCCTGGAGAAAAGGAGGCTGAGGGGAGACCTTCTCGCTCTCTCCAACTCCCTGAAAGGAGGGGGTAGCCAGGGGGGGTCGGTCTCTTCTCCCAAGTCACAGGCCATGGGACAAGAGGAAACGGCCTCAAGTTGCACCAGGGGAGGTTCAGATTGGAGATTGGGAACAATTTTTACATGGAAAGGGTTCTTAAGCCTTGTAATGGGCTGCCCAGGGAAGGGGTTGAGGCCCCATCCCTGGAGGGATTTAAAAGCCGGGTTGCCATAGTGCTTAGAGACATGGTTTAGTGATGGTTTTTATCAGAGTTAGGTTGATGGTTGGACTGGATGATCTGAAAGGGCTCTTCCAACCCAGACAATTCTATGATTCTAAGATGAGGCAGAGGACCAGAGGCTCTGTTTCTAACTCACCTGCTGGGCCCTTGCAGTGGGCACCTTGTCCTTGGGATTTTCTTTTATGAAAACAAAAGAGCAGCACCTCAGGTTATCTGAGGATTTTCCCAATGGGATGCCCCCTGGCCCAGTACACTAGAGTAGTGGCTCTGTACTGGTATGCCAAGGAAAAATGCCAGCTACTGAATAACCAACATCTCCTACAATATCTGAGGTCTGACTAACAGCCTTTCCTGCCCTCCTCTTCTGGGAGCCCTGACAAGAGCACACCCACACACAGTTTGGCTTCAGTAGAGCTCTTTGCTTTGCTTAAACTGGATCATTCCAGGCTCCTCTTTAAATAAACTGCTATTACAAGGGAAGCACAGTCTCAAAATAAAAATGGGCTTTGTTTCTCATATTTGATTTTCCCCATACTTATATTTTAGCCTCTCTTCCCAGAAGTTAATTAAAGGAAAGGAGGAATAAATAAAATCGGCAATCACCCCAAGTGATTTAGAAGTGGGTCGCATTAATGCTTTGTAATATATGGGCTAGCATTTGCATTGCAAGTGCTCCTGCTGGATAGAATTAGACTTATTTTACCCTCCTTTGGCTGGAAAACCACATAGGAGAACAAATTAATACTGGCAGCTGATGATGATCCTTTGGTGTAGGTGAATGGGTAGAGACCTTTCTGAATAGGAACAGAAGGTCCTCTCTATTTTATTCCCTGTAACTATGCATGTGCAGCCTGGCTGACAACTGTGATGTGTGGGTAGCTTGCAGCCAGGGTTTTGAAACAGCTTGTTTTCCACCAGGATGCTTGCATTTCCCTTTGGCTGCTGGACAAAATATCTTTTTCCATCTGAAAAGAGGTTAAGAGAGATGGAGCTCTTCTGCAGACGAGACACATGGCAGCGATAGCAAACCAGGGTTACACATCCAACTGTTTTACTTAAATCCATCAGTAGCTCAGATGCCTCGCCACATAAGGGATAAGATGTCTCAAGCATATGGGATTGGCTGTGAGACTTAGTTCATTAATGTTTGCAAACACCCACGGAAAAAAGGGTTGCAGTTTACTGGTATCTGAAGTGGGTTTGCAAAAATTGAGAGAGACGAGTCTCTTGGAGATTCCGGTCTGCTCCAGGGCTCTACGTTTTTATTAATCATGACATACCCAGCCAAAGAAGAAGAAAAAAAATCCCACTGAATACGGAGTAAAATAAATGTGGGATTCATCTTTTGGGGTGGTACATAAGTTGGAAGAGATGTGGGATGTCATTTATCCAGAATGACTGATAATGGCCAAGGACTATGAAAGAACAATTCTAGTGAAATGTGAAACAAATGAGGCGACTTTGAACAGTTTCTTTCTCTAGAAGATACCCAGGAACAAGTTATTTTCTTCTCTTAAAGCTCCAGTTGTCACTTTTTAAACACAGACCAAGCTGTTCATGCTGGAGTGGCCTTTAACGCAGCCATGCTCCTGCAGAACATTTACAACTGACCTTTAATGCCTACAAAGGAGAGACTCTCTGTGTAGGAGTGTCCAGCACATTTATATTTGCAGAGACAAACCTGGAGCACACATCAAAAAGATGGAATGACTTTATGTGACAAGACTGTAAAATACAAAACGGGTCCAATAGCCCATTACCAAGGAGATCGCCCGGCTCCAGCCTGAAGAATTTAGAAATCATTCCTTCTTATTAAATATTCATGCTTAGAAAATTTCCTGTATAAGGCAGTTGGCAGTGTTTCTTTGAGAAAAGTCAACTGGTGAGAGACCTCCTTGCATGAGAATAGATGGATTTGTGAGTGAAGACCACAGCTCTCATGGAGTCACCAGAGCAAACTTTAACCCAGCCGGTTGGGGTACCACCAGCAAGCTGGCCGAGACCACAGCAGCTCGATGCAGGCTGCCTGCCCAGGTACACTTCCAGAGAGGTTTTTCTGAGCTCTGCATCAGTGCAGTTATGGTGCCAATGCTGGATTTAGAGACTTAAAGTTTCTGGTAGGAATCTAGACATAGCCAATGCGGAAAGGATTTCTAATACGAATTTTCTGCTCCTCAGTTGGAGAATCAGAGACACTGAATTTTTCCACAGGATGCCTAACCTCACAAATCCCTATGTATCTTTTTCTGGCTTTAAGAAGAAAAGCGAGCAGGAGTAGTGAAGCAGAACTGAGGGGCACGTGAGAAGTTCAGCCTTCAGTTCTTACGTTTTCTCCTCCTCTTCAGTGGAGGAGAAAAATTTAGATTCTCAGAAGCTGATGCCTTACACAGAAAATTAACTTCAAACCAGAGGCTTCAAGGCTCTCTTTTTTCTTGCTCAGAGGGCATGGAAGAGCCTCCCGCTTTGTGCAGTCTCAATGAAACTGCAGTAACTCTTTACAATAGCACTTAGAAGGAGCTGGTGAGCAGCCACATACAGCTGTAAGAGCTGCATCCAAATCAGAAGTATTTCACTACCACCTCTTTTTTTTTGAACCGCTGCCAAATGTTGTCTTCTTAAAATCATCTATTTCCTTAAACATGCATAATATGTATAATACTTCCTTATTATAGATATCATGCACATGCACGTTTAATAGAGCCACATGCACATCCGATCACAAACGCATTTCTAACCACCAGCACGCACAGATCGCCTCAGCCCCACACAAACCCGAAGGGGATGTGTTGCTGTCAGACTGTCAAATCATTATTTCCTTCCTCTTTTTTTCTTTTTCGGTACTGTCTGTTACTGCCTGAAGGCTTGACTTTCCAAGGTCATGAGCAGCCAGTGTTCACACACCTGTACAGGATCTGAGAAAGCAGAGCAAGCTCAGTGCAAACAGAGCACACATGCACACAGATGCTGGGAATCTGCAGAGTCTAGTATCTAACTGCAAGCTCTAGGGACACAGATCTCTTCCTCTTGATGAGTTTTCTGAGACTGGTGCAATCCTATGGCCTCACATGAACTGTATTTCTTCAGAGTATAAGGGCTGCAACCTCTCTCCAGAATGAGCTATAGAAGAATGGATGATCTAGTATAAATAAACCAAACTTGAGACTTACTACAACAAAAAATAACTTACAATTTTTGGACTCAGACTGATAACCTAAGAACCTATCCCATTTCTAATGCTCTTCCCTCCCAGGAGCAAGATATGCTGAGAAAACAAGGAACAACCTAGTGATTCCTTGTATGTGGAGAACATTTTGGTCCTCAGCCACCAAGCAAAGCGTGAAACATTAGCAAGGTCAGAACCTTGCTGGTGCACTCCTTCCCTTCCCATGCACAGCCTCATGTTCTTTCCTTCTTTCTGTTCTTTGCTTTACTTCACAAGTGCATTTTTCTTCTCTTAATCCCTTACTTCTCTGGGTAACAGTATTTTTAGTGAGTACTGGTGCTTCTTGTATAATTTCCATGACCAAGGAACCTCAGAGATGCTAAGCTACCAAAAATCATCTTGAAGTCAGCGTCTCCTATGAGAAAATTCTATGTAAATGTACAACTGCAAAACGATATATACTGTATTATTCCCACCAGGCTGGAGGGGCTCCATTCCTACTCAGGAATGCAGATGAAGGCTCCTTTTCCCACCATCAGCAGTACCTGTCACAAGGGGTTATGCAGGGAGGACAGCTGGCCTTCCAACACCTGGAACGTTGCACTATCTCCTCCATGGTCGACAGCAGACTTACGCAGCTAACAGCCCATTTGGCGAGCCTTTGACATTGCAGGGAGACGTGTTTGAAATACGAGGCAGATGTACCACGCCGTAAAATAACATCGCACTCAAAGGCAATTGGGAAAAGCAACCAGTCATAAGACAAGAAATAAACCTGTGCTTCTGGAAACCTTCTGTCACTCACAGCCTCGTACTCCCCATCGTGGGAGTGCAGGTATTAATCCCAGCTCAGCTGCCTGCCTTACACGGCAGGGTTTGCCCGTGTCGTGGCAAGCATTACTCCCTCGCTGACTCAGTCCAAGCGAGCTGACGTGTGCTGCTGGGGAGCTGCCACGCTTCAGCATGGAAGTAGCCAGAACAACTTCTATATGTTGTTTCTAGCTCAATTTATTACCTACTTTAGGGTGACTTAAATATGTGCCCTTGTGGCCAAGAAGGCCAATGGCATCCTGGGGTGCATCAGGAAGAGTGTGACCAGCACGTCCAAGGAGGTCATCCTCCCCCTCTGCTCTGCCCTGGGGAGGTCCCATCTGGAGCACTGGGTCCAGTTCTGGGCTCCCCAGTTCTGGAAGGACAGGGAACTGCTGGAGAGGGTACAGCAGATGACCACAAAGATGATCAGGGGCCTGGAGCATCTCTCTTATGTGAAAAGGCTGAGGGACTTGGGTCTTTTTAGTCTGGAGAAGAGAAGGCTGAGGGGGGATCTGATCAACACCTATAAATACTGAAAGGGTGAGTGTCTGGAGGATGGGGCCAGTCTTTTTCCGGTGGTGCCCAGGGACAGGACAAGAGGGAACGGGCACAAACTTGACCATTTAGATGTTCCACATAAACCTGAGGAGGAACTTCTTTCCTGTGAGGGTGGCAGAGCCCTTAAAGAGGCTGCCCAGAGAGATGGTGGAGTCTCCTTCTCTGGAGACATTAAAAACCCCACCTGGACCCGTTCCTGTGCAACTTGTTCTGGGTGGACCTGCTTTGGCAGGGGGTTGGACTAGATGATCTCCAGAGGTCCCTTCCAACCCCATGTGATTCTGTGACTGAGGACTGAAAATTTGGTAAAATGGAAATAATTATATTCTCATTTATCCCTCCTAAAATTACAATGAAGATCACTGTGACCGGTGGCAAGGAGCAATTCCCATTCCCAAAGCCCTTTGGTTACCAGCTTGCCCAATGTGCG
>JAHREE010000098.1:5889868-5916128 GCA_033628505.1 Tringa tobata
TCAGGGAGTTGTAGAGGGCAATGAGGTCTCCCCTCAGCCTCCTCTTCTCCAAACTAAACATGCCCAGTTCCCTCAGCCTCTCCTCGTGTGACTTGTTCTCCAGACCCCTCACCAGCTTGGTGGCTCTCCTCTGGACATGCTCCAGCACTTCAATGTCCTTCCTGTAGTGAGGGGCCCAGAACTGAATGCGGTACTCAAGGTGAGGACTCACGGACGAGGTGTGAGGGCATTCCCACACCACATCCCGTCGCCCCTGCCAGCTCCTCAAGGGATGTGCTGAGCACCCACCATCCAGCACGGCAGCTCCGTCCGGCGGCACCGGAGCCACCCGGCTTCACGGCACACATCTTGGGCACACCGTGGCTTCAGGGTGGGGGGGGCATAAGGCGCAAGCCAACTCTGCGGCCTGACGCTCAATGAGACCTGACAGGATCCCGCTGAGGTCGGCAGGCAGAGAAGGAGCCCGAGGGCCCCCCCCAAAGCCAGCGACAGCGCCTCGACGCTGCCCAGCCCCGGCGCGCCCAGGGCACGGGGGGATTCGGCGTTTGGATCATCTCACAGGGGGCTGGCAGGGACCCAGCGGCGCCAGCATCATCCCTTCTGCGGGAGCACGGGGGCTGGTTCACAGTGCACTTTTACCCTTGGCGTGGGGGCGGGGGGGGGGGGGGGATATGCACGTACAGGGACATTCTTCACTTGTCACCCTCAGGCTTAGGCTGTTTCTCTCTCCGCAATCACCTAAAGGTGAGGAGGAGTTGAAAAATATTACACTGACAGCGCTGTCGGAGCTGCGGATATAGGGCCTTCCGCTCCACGCCAAGCAAACCCTCTGGAATGGTTTGGACACGATAGGTAAACAGTGTCGGGCTTGCTCAGCAGGGAGACATTTGTATTTAGATGTTATAGATAAGTGGTGCATATTTGAGACATCTGAAAGTTATTATTCCAGGCAGTTTCTAAACAGAGAATCGCAGTTGCATAGCCCCTTAACTCCAAGCTGACAAGCAGGATAATGATTTAAATTATTGTTAAACATAGGCTCTGTTTTAAGTGGATGGAATTCAACATCATGGTAGGTTTGGGGGAATGGGGGTATACTGCAAAATACAACATTTCCAGTTGCTGGAGCTGTGATCCACGGGACCTTCTCGCCAACACCAAGCATCTCCATACGCTATGAAAATGGCAGCTGTAGAGATCCTCAAAAAGGCAACATCACTCAGCTATCTTCTGGGTCATTACCACTCCCTCTAATTGCAACATCTTCGATTAAGAGAAATGCCTTTTTGAAAGCAAAACATAAATTGTCACAGACCATAAGACAGAGTTCAGCGGTGAATCATAATTATTTTTTATAATGCTTGTGAATTACGAGTGATTTGTGCTCCCTTGAGTTCAATAAGGTTATGTTTATTATGCTATCACCCTGTTTTTAATGAAGAGCATACTCATTCGTTCTTCATTCTAAGTCACTGGAAGCACAACTCTTAGGTTGCATTAAATCAGGGTGGGACATTTGCTTCATCTTTGAGGAGTTTGTTTTCAACTTTTTAATGTAGGGCTGGTACCCCCACACTCGGATCCCCCAGAGCCCCTCCACCCCACAGGCACGTCCAGCAGACACTGCCATCAGAGAAGGCTTTTTGCCCCCACCATAAGCTGCCTTCTGACATGCCAAAGGTTAAGTGTGACAGCACACACTGGCTCCATACTGCAGCCTTTACGCAGGCAAAGCTCCAGCAAAAACAAACCCATCACTCATGAGGAAAGGAGAAAGGGGAGGAATAATTAATTTCTTGCATATTCAGCATCTGAGTGTCTCTCTGTGTCACGAGCGAGCTCCCAGGCAGTATCTCCAACCTACAGCATCCTCATTTCCCAAATGGGTAATTCACAATAATGCAGGCGAGAGGGTCCAATCTCTGCTCGTAGCATGAAGATGCAATTGGGCTTAAAAAAAGGCAATCACACCCTGTCACTTAAGGGAAATTACATGGCTGATTAATAATGGATGAGCCTCACAAAGGCCACCTATTCTGCTCAGCGTACCAGCATCTTAACCTAATTATCCTCACCAATAATATCTACAATTGTTTGGAAATTTTAGGGGAAATTGAGTTCACTCACCTAAGCTTTAATAACAGTTGTGTCTAGCAGGGTAGGAGCATCACAGCAGAGCCTTCGGCATATGCAACTCAATATAAAACTGAATCATGAAACAGTAGCTCATGTCTCTACCAGAAACACACTCACCAGGCACAGAAGTCAAATGGTAAGGCACTTCTGTTGGACCAGTAACTTGGCTTGCCCACTTTAACACACGAGAGTCCAATAACTCAGGGGAGTTGAAACCCACAGTCCCCTGTCAGAAAGAAAAACAGTATCTCCACCTGCAGAAAGCAGACACTTGTGTGATTTGCCCCAGGATGATGAGAAATCTATGCTGGGATCAGGAGCTCAGCCCTTTACCACTAAAATGAAGGATGGCTTTTTGCCCCTCCCTGTTAACCATTAGTTATTGATCTGATGTACTCATATCAGTGCGTAAAGGCTTTCCCCTGCACGCAGTGCTTGGTTGCTTTTTCCTGCACAATTAAATCCTAATAAATAAACTTCCCTCATTAAAATAATGGACCAATCTCTCTCTGGGCATTTTTCTTCTCTTTTAATGTGGAAAAAAATACACGTTCCTAGAGCTTGGTAGCAAGCAAACAAGCAAGCAAAAAACCCAAGTGGGTATTAAAGCTACTACTGCCCTATTTGACGAGCCCAAGAGAACCACAAAAGGAAACTGCAGCAATCAATAGAAAACATGGAAACGGTTCCCCAGTCCTCAAGCTGGGCATTGAATTTGTGCAGTGACAAACCCCCTGGGGCAGGTTCAAGGACCTTGCCTGCCTCCTGTGACCTGCGAGAAGCAACGCCTGCTCCTTCCTGCAGCCCTTCCAGCTGCTGCTCAGCCGACAGCACGTCCTTCAGAAAAAGGAGAGGTACAATGGCGAGTGGAAGCAGGATTTCCTCCTGCGCTTGCTTCCAGAGCCAGAGGCTCTCTGTAAGGAAAGGGAAGCCTCCTCGTGCCTCCAAACCCCTCCTGGCCACCGCACAGCCCAACACCTAAAACAGACTGACGGCACTCCACTCTTTCAATGGGCAGCCAACGTGGTCCTACCCGCCCCCCTAGACACAAAATCTGAGAGACAAACATGTATTGTAGAGAATAAATGAATGGTAAGGCCCCCAAAGAGAGTATTTCCCACTTATTTTTCATTCTGGTTTCATTCATTCATACTAGAGTGACCTCTAGTAACTCCTGATAAGATACTCATTTAACCAATCAAACCCAAAAGTATTCAAAACCTATCCATCTGAAACACTTCAGGACAGTCCCTTTTGGCTGAAGATCTCAGCACAACGTGAAAACCCATCATAACTAAATTCTCATGTCCTGGCACAAGCTGATAAGGCCACTGTGTTCTCTCTCCACCTGTGACCCAAGATTTCTTAGTCTCCAGAGAAATAAATCCTGCTAGTTGCTGTAGTCATCTTCATGCTGTAGAGCCAGCATGGAGTCAACTACCCGATGATGGGAAACTGCAACACTGAAACTGGTCTGGGATATATACTTTGGTGTCACCTTCTTTTTCACTTGTGGCATCGAATAACAGAACAACAGACAGATCTCCAAACAAAATCACTGCAGCCTCGACTGCTCAGCTTCACTGCAGTCAGGAAAAGGATATTAAATATGGAGACAGGGTTGCAATCAGTCTTTCTGAGGAAATAATAACCTGGGAAATTCTGACTCATGCTGATTTGTGATCAAGGACTGTGACTGAGATACCAAAAAAAGGAATTGAATCAGATTTTCATGGCTGTGTCAGAATGAATTAATTCTCATCATATAACTGGAAAAGATGTAACATCACAGAAGCATTTTTAGAATGACAGCAGGATATGGAGGCTTTAGTAAAGAAGAAAACATGATTATTGGGCTGGAGAGACTGACAGTAAGGAAAGAGAGAGAAGAACTAAATATACCATAAAATAATAGCTTGGTCAAATATCTGCCAATAGGAGCATCCTGAGGAGAGGGCAGCAGTTGTGAGCATCTGGGACTGCTGGCTGCAAATATGCCCCAGACAACGCTTATGCCGGGATAACCAACAGTGACACATCTCCAGGAGTGATGGTGAAACTCAGGTCTGAAGCCAGGAAGAGATGGCTGCCTGGGCTTGTGCAGTGGCTGCTGTTTACCCCCATGCCCAGCTCACAGAGGGGCTAAGATGTCTTTTCTCTCTTTTGTGGTTGCCAGCAAAACTTTTAAGGTAAATCAAATATCAGCCGAGCTCACTCCGATTCCAGCTAAACCAAAGTCGTGCTATTTCAATTCTAAATGCTTGCACATAGAAATAATTCAGGTTAGCATAACTAGTCCTTTTAAAACCCATGTTTGCAAGTAATTTGCATTCATTTTCTAGGTTGTCAATGTAACCAAACCCTCTGCAGGAAAATACTGCACTCAGTACATGTTTTAGAGAGTTTTTTTCCCCTCAACCAAGCAAGCTAGAGATGCTACTAAGTGGAAGATTAGTGTCTCAAGTGCAACTCGATAGACAGGAGTTCATCTGGCAGCAAATTCCACAGCCACAGACCAAGGAGTGTGAAATCCCCACTGCAAAGCACTGACAAACACGAGAGTGTCTACTCTCTCCTCACATAGCCTGCTCACCTTCATCCAAAACACCCCTTTGATAGACCTGTCGATGTTTGTTGTTAGCAGAAGACTTATATGATAAATTAACTATATGATGAAAAGAGTCGTTGCACAAAGAGGAATAGGTGTTATCAAGAGCACAACATAAAGCCACTAATCTAATTTAGGATGTAAAAAACACATCTGACTTAGATATTTCCCTGTGCATGGTTTTAATCCTATATCTTCATGATCCCTTTGATAAAGAGAGTGTCAGTAGTATGCACTTGACCTGATAAAAGAGCTCTCATCTTCAAGGAAGATGCCAGGCATCCACAGTGACCCATGCAAAACAGTTCAAACACACCTAACAGCCTGTGCTGTCCAGATAAAGGGGGAAAGAAAAGAAATCCAAAGCCTTTGGGTTATGAATGAGCCACTAATTTAAAAGTGTAAATTGACCCTTGTACGAGTGAAGAAACCAGGCAAGAAAGGGATGGTATCTTGGTTGCTGGGTTGTTCTTGCCTTCCCCATCAATATAACCTGATCTCTCTTTGCCAAACCTGCCCTTCTTCCATCACTTTCAGACAGCAGTTCACTCTGTTTCTGTGCTTTCATCTTCCTGCTCCCCTCACGCTTCTGGACCCCTTCTTAAATCTTCCTGCACAGAAACTAGCCATGTTTTCCAAGAAAAACATGCACTGCTGGGAGGAAACCTCCCTACCCGCCCTTCAGCTTCAGCAGTGTGTTCCAGCCTCCCCTGCTCACGCTCCCCTCTCTCCTCCTCCTTCTCCTCCTAAAAGAGTCTTTACTTCTCAGAAAACCATTAAGCACAGAGCCTGATCCCTGAATAACCATTGATTACTGATTAACCACAGACCACTGGTTTTGACCTAGCAAGCCCTCCACAGAACCCAGTAACAAGCAGATGGTAAAGAAAAAGATCCAGCAAAGCACTTAAGCACATGGCTATCTTTAGGAATGTGAATTAACAGATTTACTCAAGCATATACGTGATTTCTGGCACACCAGATACAACTTCATATGTGCAAGAGGCGCATAAGTAGTTAACCATCCTGTTGAATTCAGGCCCTGCAGCCTATAGCATCTTCTTTTCCGGGTAAACTGTCCAGTTGGGAGCTACACACCTTTAAAAGATGGTAATTCAATTCCCATTTAAATTTCTCCTCCGTCAGCTTTCAGCCATTAGCCTGCCAATGCAAAGCACCCTTTGCCTCCCCATTAGATTGTTACTTAGACTCTTCGGACCTTATCTGTTTTTTAAGGGAGTATTGGTCTTTTAGGTCTCACATCTGAAACTGAAGCACTAGAAATTATCATACAAATAGTCATAATAGTGATTATGGCCTAAGACCAAATTATTTATGTATTTCTCTTGAGTGAGCCAATTAGGCTGAGTTGAAATTGCCAGTCCCTGCAGCTCCGCAGTGAAATTCTCCATCAGTTCAGTTTTCCTTCCAACTGTTTCTAGCACTGACCTTCAGCATGAGGCCAATTTCCTTCCACCTGGCCGAGCAGCTTTACCGTCGAGATCTGCAGACTCTACCACGTTAGGAACGAAGCAATAAAAAGTGTTTTGACAAATGTAGACAACGTCAAGGCTGATCTGAGACACGAGGACACTCCACAGTGTACAGTCCCTGAATCAGATCCAGCTAGAACCAACCAGGCCTTAGAAACAGGAACAGAAACAAACAGGACTGGTGTTTTTGTCAAAAAGATGCTTTCACACAAGCCATGCTGGGATAACAGCAGTCTGCTTTGCTGTGAAAAGCTCAGGAGGGCGATGGCTGCTGCCTACAGGTACCAAAGAGGGCAAAGAAAATCAAGCAGGGAACACCACTGCAGAACGAGAAGGAAATATAAATGTCTACGGAAACACGTTGATCAAATTGTTATCAGTTTCCTGGTTCAAGTAAGCACTGGGGTCCTCCAGACTCAGGCATGTGGAGAAAGGGGGAGCACCCTGCATTAAAGATTTTGGAAGCTTCAGATCTTTCCATGCAAGTGGTGCAGTATGTATTTATTTATTGGCATGGTACCAGCACGGGAATAGGATTATTGGATTCTAAAGGCTTTTTCCCTGGAGTGGTCTTTATCCTCTTAAAAGAAGATAGAGCAATTAAACTTTTTTTTTTTTTTCCTGAAGAGAATTAATTGTCTGTGAAGGGTCAAAACGGTAGCCAGATGCATCACAAGAGATTTTCATCTTCTTAAACGCACTAACCATAGCCAGTGGCAAAAGGTTTGATTCACTGGTCAGCAATCTGATTTATCAATCTCTTATCCCTAGCTACAGACTAAAAATTTATCAATCCCAAATAAGTTTAATTTCAAAATCTAATAGGAACAAATGGAATGGAAATTTCTTTTAAAATATTTCTGTAAAGGCCTTTAACATCAAAATGATGCTAAGGAATGAGAATCAAAACTTGTAAGTGACTGGACATACTATTCTAGCCTCTATATGTATATATGGAAATGCTTTTAATAAATTTACTCTGCCAACAATACCCTGCTATAATTCCCATGACAACAGGTAGAAGCACTTACCTAGAGCATGTCAGTACAAGGGATGATATTTTCACCAAATGCCACAACATAGGGGAAACATAGGGAAGAACACATTATGAAAATATGACTGAGAGAGTGTGACAGAGGAATACGAGATCCAGATTTCCCTAAATGTCTGAGCAGGAGAGAGGAGCCCAGCATCCCAGAGAAGTTCTGGATGCCCCATCCCTGAAGGGGTTCAAGGCCAGGCTGGATGGGGCTTGGAGAAACCTGGTCTGGTGGGAGGTGTCCCTGCCCAGGGCAGGGGGGTTGGAACTCAGTGACCTTTAAGGTCCCTTCCAATTCTAACCATTCTACGTTTCTATGACCTCACTGAGCACAGCACCTTGCTGCTCATCAGGATCAGCTGCATCATGAGCAGAGCTGATGGAACCTCTGCATCAAAACCAGGAGTTGATTCCACACAGGTAGTATATCTTGGAGAACAGAAGTAGTAGCTCAGCACGACTAAAGATGAAAGGTAATAGGTAAGGATTTCCAGACTGAGTCCAACAACAACAGTTCTGCTTACACTGCTTGGAGAAACAAATGAAGACTTCAGAGTACAAAGCAATATCATTTTTTTGCTCCATTGCTGATACGGATGGAAAAGCCAATTTAATTTTATTAAAGGTGTCAAATTTTTTAATAACCCAGACACCTACAGGGATAACAAAATCATATCCTCTGTACAGTAAATTGCGTATTCAGCAACTGTGACACCAATTAGACATTGAAATGACAAAGTGCTATCTCATGCCAGCAAAGACATACCGTACAGAACCAGTGTTTAGTTTTATCATATAAGCAATGTTTAGCCATCATCTGTCATACAGACTAAAGGGAAAGGGCCTCCACAGCTGGAACAGCTGGAGTTGCAAGATTAGCACAATAAATTGTTATACTTTTACCAGATGATCTACTTGGTTTACTTCCAAAACTTACCTCCAGCTCCAACTGTCTTACACTGGAGGAAATGCACTCTTTCTGTCAAGCTATAGCTTTATGAATGAAGGGGAATTCAGCTTTACAGCTCACGGCTTGTACAGTTTAAATTATTTTGCTGAATATTTTGGGGGCGGGTATTAAGAAATAATTAAGAAATGCAAAGGTTAATTCCCTGTACCAGCACATTCTCTCCACCTTTCTTTTTAAGACACTTATTATTTACAGAATTATAATGGGAATCACATGAGACAAAGTAAGGACAATACAAGTACATGCATTAAGTACCAGTTGAGAGAATAATTTTTTTAAAAAATCAACATAGATACCTTACTTATCCTAATAGTTTAAATCAAAATGTCACGATCTTCACTAACATAAGGAATTCTTTGAAATGTTTCTCAAAAAAATACACTGCTCCATTAGTGGTGTTACTGTTCTCTAAAGCCCTGTCTATACTAGAAACTTCTGTAACTAACTATAACCGTGTAATGAATTCAGTATATATTCAATTACTCCAGTAACTTATACCTTCAGTAGAAGTAAAATCAGGTCAAAGCCCTTTTCAATGGAATCGCTGTTTGCAGACTACAGCTTCCACACTTCTGCTAAAAAAATAACAACACTTAGCAAAGGCATGATAAACTTCTTAGTGTAAACCAGAAATATTTACCTCCTTAAAGCAACAGCCACATCACTCATCACAACAGATATTTAATGTGAAGGCTTTTTTTCATTTTTTTTTTTTTAAACACAGGGGGCTATCTTTGCAGGGTCAGCATCTGCACTACAGCATACACGTATCCATAATGTAAACACCACTTACAACTGTCAGAGTTTTCATATTTTGTTGTGCTTTAGTGGGTAACATGGAAAATATTATTATATAGCCCTTCTTGCTGTGTTAGGAACAATATTTCATCTTACCAGAACTAAAGGAACTTTACAAAGCACAGAATTCATTTTTCCACTGGCAATTCAGTCTCGCTACAGTCTTCATTTTTCTCAGTCCGGGCAATAATAGCCAGACTAATCCCTCTTAAATTTATTCCTACCCAGGTTCACTTGCAGGCTCTCCTGACGCCAGCGTGGATATTGTGTGGATATATAACGTGCCCAACAGCACACGACGTGCCAGATTTTGTCCTTTCTGTTCTCCTGTAGCGATGCCTCGGCTCCATGAGCAGTCGGGCTAAGGCAAAGGCGGTTCGGGGGAAAGGCACACCGACGAGCAGCGCTGATAAAATACGTGTAACGCACACAGCCTCTGTGCAACCGCCTAATTCAACACCTCATCAAGACCCAGCGAAGCCTGAAATGCCCATGCCCTCAGAGACCATATTTTACTCGGCATCATCTGGCTGTTGCACATTACTGGGTATTTGCCATTCAAGGGCAGAGCCCGAAGCCCCCGGGGCTGCCAGCGGGAGAGCAGGGCAGAGCTGGGAGATGCTGCCTACCCCGGCGGGTCAGCCCGGGCTCACGGGCACAAATTCTTTGCTGTTTATAACCAAACGCAAAGAGAAGGAAAAAAAAAAGAAAAAAAAAGTGCCACTCGCTATGTTCACGCAGCCAAGATGAGCTCTGGCTTGCCTGAAAGTGCTATCACCAGCAGCCTTATTGTCATCACCGAGACCTGCAGGACAGACAGACCTTCAAGCCCAAGGAGCTGCCTTTGGGCTGTGGGCTAACTTTTGGGTACCTGTCACATCTGGAAAAATACATCTCTCCAGAGGTGCTAAGGCAAAGCAGGGATTAATTAAAATGTCAAGGGGTGAGTTGTTTATTAAACTGTTTTCCCATTTCTAGCCATGTTAGAGAGCTTCCTGCAGCTGCCATAGAGACAACAGCTACAGACAATAAAACTTTATGAGCAATTTAAATTCTCTCCCCCCTTAGGAGATGCGGAAAAATAATGACAACTGACTGTTTGCAGGTTGTGTATATCTTGCCTTCATTAAGTAGGACTCTGTTTAAACACATATTATTCTTTTCCATCAGATAGGCACAGACTTCCACAGAGAGGGTAAATAGTTTATAGCTTCCACTTTCAACAATACACTATAAAAATACACTGCAGTCATATTTGATTATCCAATTTTGTTTAGTGCGAAGCGTTTTGGGCAGATCAGTCTGCTTACTTGCATGTGTTCGAATAGCAACAGAAAAGGATTCCCATGGGCAATGGAAAATAAGTTTTGCACTTGAAAAATAAAATAGGAATAGCCACACGGTAAAACTGCAGATACATGTGATAAGACTGATATCATCAGTTTTATATCATTCACACCTGAAATTTGTCCATAAATCCACCTCATTTGAGGCTTATTTAATGTTTCTTCTAAAGGTGCCCTGGAGCTAGAGATTTAATTTACCTAAGAACTGACAAGGGTGAAGAAAGAAAAACATGTTTTCTTCTTTCCCCACAAAATGTGCAACTCCCTTGTAAAATATAAACTAGCTTGAGTCCCAAGATGGGTACCTTTCCATCCCTGATGAGTTTACATTTTGACTTTTGATACTTTGCAAACAGGAAGCAATAGGAAGCTAGGAAGGGGATCTGGAGAAAAAAAATTACCCAAATATTTAAAATAATGTGCAGCACTGCCAGTTCATTCTACTAGGATCTATATACACATTTATGACTGAAGTACATATTTATACTGTTTCTAATTCAGGTAAATCTACTACATGCACATTTAATACATACACATTTAAAATTTTCCCAGTTCACAAGGTCTTACTAGTTTTTAACATATTTTATATTTACAAGATGTGGTAAAGCTTTGCTTTCACCTCAGGTGCCTCTCAGTGCCAATCTAAATAAAATTATCCTTGGTTTTCCAAGTCCGTGCTGGTAAAAGACCAAGACCACTTTGAAATACTGCACAAATGCAAATATAGATGGATTGGAGAAGAGTGTGAACAGAGTAATAAACAGTAAGGGGGTTTGGTTGGTGACCATATGAGTAAAGAATGGGATTAAAGAAAATGAACAGACTGGTCCTCATGTTACCCCACTGGAAATACAGAGTGAGTAGAGAGGTATGCTGAAATCACAATTTCTTTGCAATCCCATTTTTTCCATACTTTGAGAACATGTGTCATGCTTTGAAAGAAAAGACACTAGAAGGTAGGACTAGATGATCTCCATGGCTCCTTTCCAATCTTAACCATTCTACAATCCGGTGCTACAACGTCACTGCCAAAAAAAAAAAAAGTAAATTTTCCAAAAGACACCATACAACAGGCAAACCTGGAATTCCTCACCAAAAAGTACAGGAAAATGCTGAAAATACACCTTATGCTTTAAGGTACATATCACTGAGGAAAGTTGCCACCCTTGCTGTTCTGCAGTGAGCCCAGGGAAAATGTAGACGAGCATTTCTTAGTCTATGCCAGGCTCACTAGCCAAGTGCTTGAAAGAAGCAGGCTAATGTGAGACACCACCATTTCGTTCCCATGAGCTGCCCATCCTTCCTCCAGGGCTCCGAAGACCCCAGGATTTCAACAGCTGGTCCTTTCCTTCTCTTTTTGATGCTTTATTATAGCAGAAAGGCAGCAGATTGCTTATATTCCATTTTTCTCGGACTCTTTTTGAAGTGTGAATGAGCATGTGTGTATGTTGAAGTGATAACATAAGGCTGCCACATTGCTAGTAAATATTACTTTAAATTACCCTGGAATGTAAAAGTGCACTTGTGCAAAACTAGCTGCCCTAAAAGGGAAGCAGAGCTGTAAACCATCCTGCCTGCAAGTTGAGCATGTTGGCAGGAGAGTCACTGTATAAGGGCATGTTTACAGGTCACATAAGCCCGCATCGACGCTGAAACTCATGCCCAAAAACACACAACATGCATGCACTCAATCGTGACAACCTCCCCTCTGTGGGCCTTTACATCGTGGCAGGAAACCAGCTGAGACCCTGCGGTCAGAGGAGACCAGGTTCCTGGGTGAATTTAAGCCTTTCCATCTCTATAACGTGAATTTAAGCCTTTCTATCTCTATAACATGAATTTAAGCCTTTCTATCTCTAACTCTATAAGGTAGAGGCAAGGAGAGCCAGGAGCAGCCTCTCACCTGCCACCGAGCACGTGAGCCAGGTCCTGACCTCCCCTCAGCTGAGATGCAGGCAAAAAAGCCCTTTTTATCTGTCTCAGAACAAAATCAAGCAGGCAAAGAAGCTGCTTAAGAAGCTTAAAGCTGCTTCTGAATATACAGCGAGGGCAGTCAGACCCAGGAACATCTGTGACAGCCACGTAAACCTGTGCATTGACGGCAGTAGTGACATGTGGGTAATTACCAGTAAGGCTGATGCTATGGGTAAAGCCATAAGCAGAAGGAAATGAAAAATTAATGTACAAACCAGGCGCAATTTAGTGATGCCAGCCTGCGACGCTGACAGAGAAGGAGGCAGGACTGAGCTGGGCAACAAGGCTGCTGGCATCCCTGAATGGGGTGACACTGCTGTATAACCTCTGGCTAATCATTTAACTCTCCCAGCCTTTGGGCCCCCTTTTGTTCGAGTCTCTCTGCTTTAAAATCTGTAAGACAGAAACAGTGTCACTAGACTTAGTCGTTGCCCTGCTTTACTGGGTCCCTTATTTTGGCTGTATCTGCTACCGTAGTGCAGACAGGCAAAACAAAAATATGAAGTTTTGGGAGTTGTGACTTTTGGGGACATAAATGCACATTGTGCACTCCCCCGCAGAGCTGGGATCCTGCAGTGACACAAGACTTACTCCTGCTCGTCTTACCTTTGGACAAGTCTGATTTTGGAAGTAAAGTTACATTTTTTGGGAGTGGGGAGGGCATAATTCAGCAATAAACAGAAGGACGGTAAAGCTTTTGGTCAGATTCTTGGGTGAAATACACATAAAAGCAAACGAAGGCAGTGCAGAGGTGCAGTGTGACCCTGCAGCCCTACAGCCTTCAGGAAAACAGCGAGGCTCGAGAACAAGAAACACGGTTGGGGTTGGGGAGGGAATAAATTACTGAACTGGAATCTGAAAACGCTGGGCTCTTCTGTTCAACATACCGCTCCAGCATCCCCAGCCTCCATCAGATGCCCTGCATGCCATACCAGGCTCAATTCGACCATATGTTTGTAGCTAAGCTATGAAATTCATTTGTCAAGTCCCGGGAGGTTTTGGCAAGTTGTCCTGTGCTATATGTGTGGTCTGCTACACTCAAACAGGCGTGCAGAGCGTTGCAGTGGGGATGTCTATAGGATCCAGAGGCAGCAGAGCCGATGATTTCCCGGCTCTGACTTTTAAGCGTAATAATGAATGGAGACAGAGAGGACTCAAGTCAAAGATGTTTCGGCACAGTTGCTAGGCTTAAAGCCTGCTGAAGGCTGCTGGAATGAGCTATAAATACATATCTGAGCTCCACGCCAACTGTGTAAACTCAGAAGCTGCCTGCTTCATTCAGGGACTTTATACCCACCCGAGAGTCGGGAGCCTGTTAGGCTAGAGGCAAGGCAGTGGCTGGCAAGAGTCACATTTTCCTTGGGAAAGGGGATGTGGAAGATGCTAGGACAACGCAGGGGCGGATGATGGATAGGAAATGGTTTCTCGGGTGTTTTGAAAGGAAACACATAATCCAGAGTTATGGACCCTCATTAATCAGGCAGAGGAGTCCTGAGGTGCCAAATGTCACAAGAACAGCCAGAAGACTTGAAGTCATTCGTAAGCTCTCCTAACTGAAGGCTTGGCGTGACATTTGCCCAAATTCTAGATCCCGCTTCAAATATCACCACCTTGGCCTACGAACAGTTGCCTAGTGGCTCTGATTCAAGCTGATTCACCACAAAAGATAAATCTTTCTGCTCCTAAAAGAAAGCAAAAAGCTGCTGAGAAATTCTTTAATTCCTCTGCCTTGTGCAATCTTGGGCCCTTAGTTTTTGCAGCATGAAGAGGTCAGTCCCATTTCTTCACCTCCTGAACCCACATCCCTCTACCCTGCTGTGTAGGTTGCTACGAGCAGTCCTGCCACCATATTTTGTAATACAGCAAGCAGTGCAGAAAGGAGACAGAACTGTCAGAAACAGGGTTCATTAAAGATTTTTATATATAGCATGAAGATGTCATTTTGACAGAGATTACCAGGCTGCACAATAGCCAGGATCTCTCTCAGCCTAGCAAGATCATCCCATCTTCAGAAGGAACTTCAGCTCATGAAGGTCACTCAGCAGGTATCATCTAACCTTTTCCACAGTGAATACAAGACCCGTGAAACTACTGTTACACGGAGATGTGCTGTGAATTTGCCACCCAGTGACAATGTGGAGGCCAGCTCTAAGGCTGCGTGATGACACCTGCAGTCCCCAAGCAACCAAGCTGCCCCTTAAGCTGAGTCCTTGAAGAGGACTGAAAGAAAAACTTCGGTTTTTCTAAGATGTATAAACTCAAATAGCCCAAACCTCAACAGCCTGCATATTTGGGGCTAGATTGAGTCCTCACGAATGCCAAACTATCTCTATTTCAGCTGAGAATGAAAGAAGACACAGGCACTCAGCAATCCTCATCCTCCAACTCTATATGCAACCTTCAAGCTCCAGAGGATGAATCAAACTCCTCTGTGAAACCAATATCCTGGCAAAACCAGCCACAACTTCTCCCAGGCAATTTTGAAGGTACCCATGTTTCAAATCTGCCCACTAAATCACCCAGAAAGTCACACTAGTGCCATCCAGAAAGGATTTACCCATAACACGTAAAATGCATTTCCCCACTTCGACACGGGGAAAGCAGCAGATGAGATAAAAGGCAAGTTTTACAAGGTATATGCCCCAGTCCAGACTATGCTCTGATAGAGCAACACCTCTTGAGCAGAAACCCGCTTATTTACAGGTGGCTTCTATCGCTACACCAGAGTAGTTGTTCCCCACCTCCCACCCGTGTTATATTTACGTGTTAAGTTTCAAGCTCCCACTGATGAAGGCTGAGGTTGTGAGATGATCTGGGGAGGAACAACAGCCGTTTCCCTGCGCCTGTCCCAGCACAGCGAGGGGGACAGGCAGCCTCAGGTTGGCCTTTGGCCAGGGACAGTTCAGCATCATCCCTGCCCTCGGTCCCAGGTACTCACCCAAGAGCTGCACTCCACGGGTGAGTCCGTAGACGTCGATCAAAGCCCAGAGGGGCTCTGCCGTCCTCACCCCACTGAAGAAGAGCATCGCGGCGCAGTCGTTCACCCGATAGAAAACCCGTCCTTTCTTGTCCACCCAGAAGGCTATGATGTTCCCCTCATTCGCGAACTCTTCTGGCAAAGCCTTGGCCCAAAAACCGCTTTGGGAAACCAAGTCAGGGCACGCGTACTTCGGCAGAGTGTCAGGGTTAATCCTCGATGGATCCTTGGAAGTAAATCCAAGTCGAAGAGCCCCACTCCAGCAACACTGCTTTTTAGTGATCTGCAAAGACAACAGCAGCAATAACAGCGTTTGGCACTGGAACATCTCCTTACACACTACAGGCTCTGTGCCATCAAGCACCAATGGCCACTGCACAGATAAGCCCAGTAGATTTAGGAAACATTTTACCCAACAAACACTGCTGTAGCTTCTTCAGCTGCAATGCTGCACGCTTAGGATACAAGGCACATATTTTAAAAAAATAAAAAAAAAAATTAAATCTATGCGAAGATGTGAAATGTAATTACAGCTGCATGATGACTCACTTCTATTTCTAGGGTAATTCCCTCTGGCCTAAGAATCACCCTCAGCAAATTGTGCCATAAAATGGCAGTAAGAGCTTTTATCTCAGCACCTGCAGCAGCAGAGCTCTTCCCCCATGGTGCTCAGATGATGGGGTCTCTCACGACCTGAGGGAAAAGCACTGGCTCCAGAATCACAGTCACCACCATGGGGTTTTCTGGGTTTCCCAGCAAAGTAAAAGACAGTCTTACCCCTGTTTAGCTTGTCAGATAGGATGAAATCACAGCCTTGCAGCACAGAACTCATGTGTGGGAAAGCACAATTTAAATAATTTAACTATATTAAATACACAATTAGGAGGCAATGACAGAAGTTGTCTTATGGTTGGGGAAAACCTATTTATTTCAGCTGTGAGAGGTGTTCTTCAAGATACATTGTGCACATCTACGCCCCACCTCACTCAGTGTGTCTGGGGTCAGGAACATCTGCCATAGCTTTTTGGATGGTGCATGTGTCATATCCACCCTTCTGCACCTGAGAAACAGGAGGACAAAGGATCACAGATGCCTCCAGAGTCATCAGCTTCTTCTCACATGAACTGAGCCCTGGACTGAAGGGGATCTGAGGGGAGAAGGCAGCAGGTCCTAAGCATGTGCAGCACACTCGAAACACCATCCAGTTAAAAGGTGTCTTTCTTCCCATGAAAGCAGGGAGTCTTCCAGGCTCCATCCTCAGATGGAGATGATGCCCTTGGATAATCTTTTTCTCTCATTTTGTTGTTTGAGTATGAACCTGCTGGGAATTGTTCCTCTCAAAGAGATTCAGCCTGTCAGCATCCAGACTATAAAATGAAAGACTTAAGGATGCTGGATCCAGTCCTGATGAGGGGCCAGGGCAGTTCCTGCATGCCAGTTGACACCTAATTGGTGTTTCTGTTCATGCACTGAACCTGCAACAACCATGACCGCACTTGAGATAGCCCTCTTCCATCAAAGCCTTGGCAGCCTCAAGCTGAAAACTCTTACCCGCAGGACAAGGGCAGAAACATGAATAGGTACCACAGATCAGAGGTCATACAAAACTTGCCCCCTTACTGTAATTTCTCCCTCTCTCAAAGTGCTAATGGCTCAGAGGAGCAGCAGTGCCAATGACCGAACTGTCCAGGACTGCAGGACTTTGTTCTTAAAAGCCTGGCAGCAGCTCCTCATGTCCCACTTAGGAACCTGACAGCACAGGATTTCATCAAGGGATTCTTCAAGTCATTTTCTTTGGACTTGCAAATTCTCTTCTTACTACATTTGTAAACACTGCATTTTTCTTTCACATATTCCTCTCCAAGGCAGATCTGGAACATGTGCCCTTGGGGGCACAACAGTCTCACAACAAAGACAGTGTTCAAAGCCTAGAGATTTCTGTTTTGTAATTGAAGTATCAGAGAAAATAACTCAGAGCTTCAGAAAAAAAGCTTATCCACAGACAGTTCCTCAGTTAAGCGAGTGCTGCTCTTTATCCCTCCTCAGTCCAGCCAAGCACCTAAACTGTTCACATGAAACACTTGCCCTCAATCCCAGGAATCATGGGAAGCTCCGACTTTCAGGATGGACACTTTCAGGAAGGACTGAAGCAGATTTGCTGTTTTATACGCCTGGCCAGGATGGGATGGGATCATGCATGTCCCCAGTGGAAGCATGGCATGGATGGGGCACGTGTGTGCCAAAACGGGGAACATATGCACACTCCAAGAAGCAGCCTGGATTATTTATTGCAGCAAGGTTACTGCAAGCCCTAAAAGCTTTTGGGTCTGAGATAAATATGGCCTCATTGTTATTTGCACAATTTACTCTTTCACAGTCCCTTGCCAATACTTCACAGCAATCACAGGCCGCATGAAGTAAATATTCATGTGGTAATCGAGGCTGCACATGTTCCATGTATTAATCAGCACCTATAAACAGTTCTCAATACAGTCTGACCACAGGCAAACTAATATCCAAATTAAAGTCTAGTATAAAGCCTGCCAAGAATTAGACACAGCTGGACAAAGGGTACACAGTTATGCTAAAAAAGGCAATGGTTAATGATGGACAAAATTCTCTCTTCAGCAGCCACTGCTAGCAGAAAATCTTGGGAGGTCCACTGGGTATCAGAAGGGGAGGAAAAGACACAATCTGCATCCAAACTGCTAAGCCATGGCTGCTTCCACAGATTCAGGCTCCTGCTCTTGTGTCACCTTTGACGACCTCACCCCGCTCCCTATCAGTGTCCTAAGTTCCACAGAAGAAACTGTACTGGGACACATATCTCAGAGGTAAAGAGAAAATTTTCCCAAACCCCCCACAGTTCTGGCTGCCCAATAGCATTCCCAAAGCTGCAAAGAAATCTCAGAATAAAACCCCAGATAGCATTCTATTTCTTAGGTGTTGTATCTCCTGACTTCTTTGTTCTAGTTTTTCGAAGGGAGTTTAGACTTTAGGGATCTGAATGCCCAGGCTCATGGCTAGCCTTTAGCTGGTATGGTTTAAGACACCATTTTCCGCAGGCGCACACAAAAACAAGGCAATTGCAGGATGGACTTATCAGAAGAGCAAAGATGCTTTTACATTTCCATCTATCCCTAGAGTACTGAAGCCTGTGGATTATTCCCACGAGACCTTCCCGTTGGACTCAGCAGGAGCTCTGCTCATAAATCCCTTGTGCAGAAATGAAGCATTTGCATGCATATTCTTCACATATGTTATGCAAGCCAAAATCCGAAAATATACAGTGATAAACAAGTGTGAATTTCCTGAGATAGCTACATTGTTTCAGAATGAGGAAGGAATAACCCAGAACCTTTGCCTAAACCACTAAACCCACTCACATCTTTGATGGCATTTTCAAAAATGAAATGCTGCTTTCATCTCCTCCCAAATAATTTTTTGCAGTTGTTCGTCCAAACTGCTGGCCAACGTGGAAAAAAATCCTGTTAGACAACGTGAGGGAGTCCTGCTGGGTTTCTATTCTTAATGGAAGCAGTAAGAGCTCCACGGGAAACATAACAAATCTGTAGGAGGGATTTTCTCCCTACAGGCATGAGCCTGAAATCACTGAAATCTCTCTATATTTTAAAAAGGAGGCATATTCCTCATTTCTTGGTCTTTTGCTGGCTGTGAGGGAGGAGGCTGCAGGTCCTAGCAGTCTGGGACCTCTAGCAATGGGCAACAGCAGGATCATTCAGACACATCAGTTATATGCAGATAAACCTCCTGGAAAAATCCTCCTGCATAAACGAAGGATTTGCAGGCAGATCTTTCGTGTGAGCCATGAACTAAGATCTGCCAAAGATGATGACCTACTTTGTGCCAACAAAATGCACAGAATCAGCTAAGAACAGAAAAATCTAGTCCCACAAACTAGAGGGCATAAAGATTGGGAAAATTTCCATGGATGACAGGCAAGGGGCCCCAAGCTCTGTCAGGGTGCTGAGAGCCTAAAAAGTGCTTCAGTTCCTAAGGGGACTGATGGATTTCTTTCATTGGGAAGCAGCTCCCAGAGCACGTGGAGGCTGAACCTCCCACGCCAGATGCAGCACGAGGGGTACCAACTCCATCTTCTTGGCTACCACAGATATAAAGGAAGTGAAATCAGCATCTGCCGGCGAGAAAAATGTGATGCCTGCAATGTTCTTTCCTCTGACATTAACGCTATCAGGTGACTGATTCAACAAAGCAGTCAGCAGACTTTCAGAAAGATCCTTTCTTAGATGGCAACTGTGACTGCACTGACTGCTCCTTTCATCCTTTCAGCAAAACCCTTTTATCTTCCTGGCCAAGCACAGGAGCCAGCACCTTCTCTTCCAGGTCCTTTTGGCTTGCGTTTTCCCCTCTCGCCTGTTGGCTGCGGAGAGGCTGACTCCCATCTCCATGAGACCAGCCCTCATTGCTGCCTTGCTTGCAGGAAGAAAAGGGCTTGGTGTGGAACTGAACACGTTAACCAACTCCTCACCCTCCTCTCAGCCTGCCCACAAAGCCTAAAGGACACAACAGCTAGAGAGACGCTGAGGCTGCTGCTTTTCAGGCTGACCTATGCTACCCTTTTTTTCTTGCTATTTTTCAAGCAACCTCAACTTAATCTGTTGTTCCTTGCCTAACATCCCTCTAAGCTCTTTCGAAGAGTGGAATTCCCTTTTCTTCCTTGCTTCTACAGCGGCCTGTACCAATGCCTCCAAGAACTATGATGACAAAAGCAGAAGTACCAACAAATACTGCAGACCTTTAAGGCCAAGATCTGACTCCTGTACTTTTCAAGGAAGGGCTAAAGACCCTCAATGCCCCAACATTCATTCACAGCAGCTCCCACGGCAATGAGGGAAGGGATCATTTACTCACCTTAAGCCTGACTTGTTCATAAATAATGATGGGCCTGTTGCTGAAGGTAATGGCGTTGCAGAAGCTAGCCTGGCGCTTCACTGCCTTCTGTGTCGTGTCCATGATGATTTGGGATCCCTTCGTGTGGGGATGGAAAAGCAGAGGGCTGATGGACAGAGCTCCACACTGTGGGATGGGGAGACAGTGCTTCTGCTTGTGGTGGCATCGGTGGGAGGAAGTTGAAAATGACCCACCTATGGAATCTGAAAGCAGAATGGAGAAAAAAGGGTTTAAAATCTGCTGTGAGTAGTAAGTAAAAATCTTTCAATAAAAAAAAAAAAAGCAGAGATACTTCATAGGGGAATTATAGATCAAAATAAAAGTTAGTCAAATCTCCACTCTGTAAATCACTCCGGGTTTCCAGAGCATCTTGAACAATAAAAGGCCACAAGGATACAGAAGGCTCCCTTCTGGACAGTCTAATAATACAGAGCACGACATGGAGCACGCAGCTCACCACTAAAATCACAGGCCATTTTGAGGCCACATATCAGAAGAGAAGGCAAGAATTGGTTCTAAAACAGGAGCAAAGCATAAGTGAAGTTGCTGTACCAAAGCTGTCACATTTAGGGAATATCTTCCACTTCCAGAGAAGTCCCACACAACTTGACCATTTCTCTCACTCCTCCTTCGCAACAGCAACTCCATCGACCCTTGCCTCCACGTGCCCTACCCACCCTCGCTACGCGCCAGCTCAGGCACATACACTGCTAATTTATACTCAGCGATAACCCACCTGGATTCCTCCACCAACCACCATCCATTCTCCTCTCTTCTGCACTGATGGGAACCTCAGCTGAGATCCCACTTGTCAAGAAGGCACTGATGATTACGGCGAGGGAAGCGAAGAGGGAGAGAGGCTCTGAAGCAGGGAGGAGATTACATCTTTCCCTAACCAAGGCCCTACACAAAGAGTCAATGTGCGACCAAGACAGTCACAGCAGCTTTGTTCATGAACTGAATGGATGCGTGAGTTTCTTTTCAGCAGGGAGCCTGCAGCAGTTCAAGCAACAAAACAATCATTATACCGAACACGAGTCATCTGCTTCCTTTTCCTTGTGTGCACATACACGCTGCGTTATGCACATATGTTTGGGAGGAGACACTTGTAGATTCGGAAATAGTATTAGCAGAATAAAGGGTAATTCCATGATAGACTCGGGGATGCAACAAAAGCAAATATGACCTTAACAATGTGCCAGTTTGTGCTCTGAAGATGTATGACTAAACAGTATGGTTGAAAACTCTATTCTTCAAACACGCAAACTATAGGAACTAATTATATACATTCTTCACGCAAATTAGTTGCTGACAGCTATGTCTTTATATAGCTGCTATAAAATAGCACTTACACTTCTAATGTAACTTTTGGCTTTGCAATAAAAAGCCCAGACCCTATTCCTCCCAGCCTTTGGGGGGTAGTTTTAGCTTGTAGCTACATGAAGCTGTAGAGACACATCATCAGGGTGAGCTTGAATAACTACCAACAGAACTTAAAATCTTGGTTTCTGATGAGAACATTTTAATTCAACTTCAGCATCAGTCACTCCAACCTTCTCCTCTCAGCTCCTTGCTGTTTTTTTTTCCCCTCCCATTTTCAGAAATAGTGCTGTCCCTTCAGAACAGAACAGGGAGCAGGCTTAATGATATTTTGCAAAGAAGTATTTTGTTTATCACTGCAAACAGCATGCTGTTCCCCATCAAAGAGGTTATGAGCCAGAGCCAGCAAAAGTGGCCAACTTAACCTCACTCCACCTCCCCAGGTGGGTCATGCTGGTCCACAGGGGCAAGTCCGTTGACATCCCAGCTTCTCTTTTGGCAGAAATTTTTCAGGCCGCCAGGTCTCCCCATTGTTCATCTCTTAACTGTCTCTCTGTTTCTGCTATACACCGTTTTTACAGGTAGAATGACTAAAAGTAAGTATCTAGTATAAAAACTTTTATTCTTAAGTGTTCCAGCTTCTCTAAAATACATATATAAAGTCACAGTCATTTCTGAAACAGGACAAATATTGAGGGATACAATCAATCACTAGAGAGAATATAAAGTCAAAGGATCCATAGAAAAATATGGAAAACTCTTTTTCTGGTCATTTTCAGTCTCATTTTTTTCAACACCTCTTTGATAGTTTCTAGGGGTGCATATGTGTGAAAAGGCAGCTGCTACCACTGAAGATACATCCAATTTATGCCAACTTTGCATCCAGATCTGAATTTTGTAGCTCAAACGTTTTGTTAGTGCTCCCTCACCAAAACAACTTGTGCCGCACAAAGGCACACACATTTTAATTAGTTTGATTTAATATCTCAGGGCTCTAATTTTACTGGCTAACTTGGCTGTGGTTACAATCACTGCCGCACCTCTCCATAGAGGTGCACCCTTCTAAAATGCAGTCACCGAACCTGCCCAGAGCTTTCAAAACAGGTTCTGATAATACTACTGCTTACGTCCAGAGCACCTGCTGGAGCAGCATTCCAGAGCTGTGGAGTCCTGCCTGATCCCATGGGAAGGATGTGAGAGGAATACTTATTTGCTGTTGACAGTTGGGTACAGCTACGTGAGAACAGGTCAAACCCACACCAGCCCAAGGCCTGCAGGACAAGTGTCCCCCATGCACACAGCTGAAACACAGGGCAACCATGATCTCCAGGAATGGAGGAAATTACCCCAGGATCAGCTTCCACAGATGGATAACGCAAATGGGGAGGAGACTTCCTTCTTGCTCCCAAATGCTCTTACATAGCAATGACTCCTGCATGATGAACATGCTCAGGTAAAGACCAGAAAAGGTCTTAATTTTTTAAGAACATATTTACTTAATAATGGGGAGCTGCCCCTTACAAAGGTTTGGAGAAGTTACAAAGCAATGGGCCTATGCTCACTCCTTCAAGGCAGCATGCCCACTCCAAAAGGAGAAGACACCAGGCAACTTCAGATGGCAACACAGGCACCTAAGACTGGACATAAACAAGAAAAGGGCCACTTTAGAAACACAAGCTAGTGAGATACATCGCTGTCCTTAGTTGGCCAGCTAAAAATAAAATAAATTATCTGCTTAAAGTTTTTGTTCACACTAGGCTTGACTTGGACTCCAGCCTTCTCCCATTCCGTTGTTTGAACTACTACACATTTTGACATCCTCAGCCTTTGCTACCAGCAATGCTGGTACAATACAGCTGGGGCCCTTGCAGTAGGTTTCAATTTATTTATTTTTCTTTATGTAAAAGAATTGAGTGAAACTCACAAATCCAGAGTTTCAGTTGGCAAAATCAGCAAAATTCCTCCTGATTTCACAGCAACCATGCAAGGCTCCATTAACTGGGAATTTGTCCCAGGCTCCTCTCCTACAACCTGACTTACCAGCCACCTAACAAAGGTGACGTAATTGCTTGAAATAAAAATTGCAAACAAATAAGTATTTGAAAGAAGGCTGGAATCTGAGTGTGTTCAAGGGCACTGCAGGTTTCCCCACTCCACAGCGTAACACAGCTTCCCCCCGACACGCAGAGCTTGTGAAAACAAGCCAGGACTACGCAAACTGGTACCTTGTGACAAAAGTCACAAGAGCAAAATCACGCCTGCCTGAAAACAGCCTCTGTGTCAAGGGGCTACAGAACTAGAGAAGCACCATGGACTCCTGTACAGCTTTCCAGCCTTCAGGTTGGGGGTCACAACAAACAGCATCTGCTCACTCTTACAGTTTTAAAGATTGGATAGGCTTCAGTTTTCAGCTCGTGTCCAATAACAGATGCCGTTTGAGCCATTTCATTCAGTTCGGGGTTTGAACCCTGAACACAGCCTGCACCTGATACCATGAGCCTCACCAAGAGAGCGGCAAAAGTGGTAATACACCCCTTGCTCCCCTGAGCCACAAGCACATGGGCTGGATCTTCTAAAACCTGTAGTAAGCCAAAGTGAAGGAGACGTTATCAAGAACCACAATGTGAAGCAGTTTGAACCACTCTGCCGTCGGTGTCCCACTCTAAATGCATCCCTTTCGGAGCCCTGTTTGAGGAAGCAGGATTATCGCCCCAAAGGTGGCCCACATTCTCTCTCCATGTGCATTAAATGTCCCTGGTCTCCTGGATCCCAAGGCCTGAGCAGCATCCACATGCCATATAAAAGGCAGCACTGGATGTTCTCAGCTTAGCAAAACACATCCCAAAGCCTGTTAGGGATTTTCACCAGAAACATTCATGCCCTGCAAACATTAGGCATAATCTTAAAGGCTTGGGATTTCTTAAATGCTGCAAGAAATGACTGGATTTAATTTTTTTTAAATACATTTTTTCCAGTTGAAAAAATCTCGACAGGCACCTATCAGAATACTGTCAAAACTCATTTCAGACTGAAAACTAACTGCAAGGTATTTAAGATAAACTTCTTAGTGCATATGAAATAAGTGGCATTCAGAACCGAGAGAAAGAGAAAAGACTTCAAAACAGAGTCCGGGGATTGGCAGGCAGCAGCAAGTGGGAACGACAAATCCCTGTCCACCTGGAGAGGTCTGGGGTTGGTGATGGAGGCACCTGTCCTGCAGGTTAGGGACAGTGAAAAGAGAGGACAGGGCAAGACACCACACTGTGAAAGGAGAAAAGGGTTTCAAAATGATGCCATCATCAAAAGAGGCTGGCAGAGAGGGCTTTATCTGACAGGTGGCCTGAGTGTATATGCATTTAAAAGGAAGGATTCTGAGAAGGAAGAAAAGGAAACCATGTGGGGGTGTGGGGACACAAGGGAAACCCTGCCCCAGGGATGCACGCATGCTGCAGCAGCAAAGTCCTAGCCCTGAAAGAGTACCTGCACAGACTTTCCAAAGCTGGATGGTTACTAGCAGCTCAGAGAGAAAGAAAAAAACCAAACAAACAACTATGAGGTGAATGCTCATAAGCCTTACTGCTCTTTGAGGTGTTCCAATACCTTGGGGAATTATGACAGTGAAGTACAGCATAACTAGTTACACTGATTTTTCACATTTGCTAATAAAGTTCAACAGGAGAAAACCACAAGGAGTTCGTTACGGTAGGCTTTGCAAATGGATTCTTACAAGTACACTTCAAGATACAGTTTACTAAAAATAAATATTAGCTTAACACCAGTGGAAACTGAAAAGGGGTTGCAAACTTTTTCTCACATGCAGCCTGACCCAGGGCATGTGCACAGAAGAGAGGGAGCTGTAAATTAATGCAAATTAAAAACAAGGATCTCTTCACTGCCTTTAAAAACATGTTTGCTGTTCTTGAATGAATAAGTAATCACGTATCTCCAGTCTTTATCCAACTCTGCCTGCGCCTGTTACAAGGATAGTGACCCTATCAGACTGCTGTCACCATGGTGAACGACTCATCTTGGCATTACAAGACGACCAGCAAACAAAGCTTTGCTCTTCCACAAAGACAGACTATAGCTTTGTTGGGGCATTCAATGGTAGAAATGCAAAGGGTTAGTTCTGAAGCATTAAATCCAGAAGACCTGAAATTACGGAGCATCTTGGGTTAAACTTTAGTGAATGAGGGACATATCTACAAGGTGGATTTGAGCCAGCAGGTCAGATCTAGCACTCCCATCCAAGACTCCAAGTCAAAGCCAAAACGTAACTTATTTTCATCTGTGCTATTTTAGCAGTGACGAGATGTATCAAGAGAGTAGGTTCACTCATAGCGTAAGATTTTCCACTTAAATTGCAAACTATGAGACAAGAGGCAGGTGCAGACGGACCACATGCACATGAAAGGAGATAATACTAGTCAGGGTGGGACTTGGAGTTGTGGTGTTTTTTTTTAAGACCAAAAAGGAAAGCTGTATTTAAAGCAACAGATCTGAAAGACAGCAAGGGTGGTTTTACAGACATGTAGGAGAAGGCCCCCCAGTTTAAGAAGTGGGCAATAGGAGCTGGAGCTGATTGCAGGATGATCCACAATGGATCAATCTTTCAAACCTGACTGATGGGTGACAGGGAGTGGTTAAGTTTGCGAGGAGCATTCAAA
>JAHREE010000098.1:5925801-5936398 GCA_033628505.1 Tringa tobata
CCCCTGGCTACCCCCTCCTTTCAGGGAGTTGGAGAGAGCGAGAAGGTCTCCCCTCAGCCTCCTTTTCTCCAGGCTGAACCCCCCCAGCTCCCTCAGCCTCTCCTCATCAGACTTATTCTCCAGACCCCTCCCCAGCTCCGTTGCCCTTCTCTGGACCCGCTCCAGCCCCTCAATGTCTTTTTTTGTGGTGAGGGGCCCAAAACTTCACATGTTCTCATTTGAAATAAAACCCAAAACAACAAAAACCACACACCCCTCTCCTAAAACATAACAGGTCCCAGTGATGAACCAAGGCTCTCCAGTCTCACAAAGTTACAAACATCTGGATTTATTATGGTAGCACCCACTAATTATTCTGTAACATATTCCTGCAAAGTAACTTGCACTGGGTACTAAGTGACGTTACAGAGTTTGTAATCAAAATGGTGTTTTTTCCAGGTGCATTGCTGGCATTAAAGCACGGGAGGTCCACGCCTGGCTCCCACCGTCGAGCTGTTAAGCCTCCAGCCTACCTGGCAGGGCTGGCACGAGGGCACGGGAGCAGAGCTGCCAACCCAGCGCGGGACACCAGCCCTGCTCTCCAGAAACTTCTTGCTGCACAAATAGAAATTATAAGCAAGAACTTCTGCCCAGACCACAGTGGTCTCCAGTAGCACTAGAAACGTTAGCCACTACATGACTAAAAATTATTTATTTCCAGGCAAATAATTCCTTTACGCAAGATTTTGGCCATCCACGCACACATTCCTTCATTAATCTGCACTTTCTGTACAGCAGTCACAAGTGGAATCTGAACTACTGACTTTCCCGCTCTTGCCTGGCTCTGCAGCACATCACTCGCACCAGTTTAAACATCCTCTACCAGTAATTAACCCTCTTTCTTTTGCAGATCAGCGTCTGAACCTGGACCACTGAATTAAAACATGAACTTCAACAGCCAGTCAGGGCATAAAGTTACAGTTTGTTACAACAAAGATAAACAGCATCCCTGGCGTTTATTCCAAAGAAAAAGCACGAATACTATTCCATCATCCTTCCTAGCAATTCCCATGCCAGACCCATGAAGTTATTACTTAACATTTTGCTATAAATAGCTGCTGGAGTAGTCCATACAGGAACTTGTTTTCCTTAGCATCTGCTGCGACAGGTCAGCCAGCAAATGACCAAGGGCGTTGAATCCTTATTGCCTGAGGACAAGAGCACGTAGAGATGCTTTATTTCTTTAAAAGTGATCCTATCTGCTAGCCACCCCCTCATGCTGAATCTCAAAAAGATAGAAAGCAGAGATAGGTCTTGCCCCAAACTGTTTACGGTCTGCAAAATTAAAAAAAAAAAAAATGGGAGTAGGAGGAAGAGAACTTTGTAAGTAATGGTATGTTTTATCTGAGTGTCAGTTGATTTGAATGAATCAGTCAGGACACGTGCTGTTCAGTACGCACGGCTGATAAAATTCTTTGCACTAGAGGACAGTGGGAGGTGACTCCACACCTCTTCTCTCACCAGAACAGCACGTGAAAGAGCTCCAGTCCCCCCGATTTGCTTAGGCAAAAATACACTTCAAACTACAAGCTCAAAGCCCTTTCATTATAACTCCCATGAACTTTCAGGGTTATTTTCTTATGACTTGGGTAACAGAGTCGACCTCTCAAGTCATCTTTTAGAGGAGGCTACTCCAGTATTTCTTGTGAGAGGGTACCAAGAAAGCTTCACCACCCCTAGCTTGGAAATTGCGTTAACATCAACGTGTGCGAGCTGTGCAAAAGAAAACTTCCCGATGATTAGGTCTTCAGCGATTTTATATTGCTGCAGACTTACTCCCAGGACCTTTCCTGACTTGGCTGACCAGTTACTATCTACTAGAGTTGGGTAACATATAGCAAGTGACTCGGGAGGATCATCATGAAGATAAAAAGACAACTGCATTTCTAAATAGCTGAAGGAGATGTGCTAGAAAAGCAAGCCAGCTTGGAACAGGAACAACATGCTGTTTTAAAATTCATGCAAAACAGCATTTTTTGCATGTTGGGGTATTGATAAAGAGTAGAAAGAGGAAGAAATGCAATGTCACGCGATTCAGAGCATTGTTCCCCATGTAGCCATATTCATGGTGTGACTGCCTTGAAGGTCACGTACAAATAGGAAACAAGCCTAAAGGGCTCAGGGGGCTTTATTCTTTTGGTGGAAAGACACCTACACTATTTCAGAAGAGCAAGGAGCAATTAAGTGTGGAGGGCAATTCATTCATCCATTTTCCTTGCTCTCTGTAGCTTGAAAAATTGTGGAAAATCCTTAAGTCTTTGCCCAGCTAAGGGGCATTTCTTCTGGCAACAAAGACCACTGGAAATTTTTTTTTAGTATATAATTGCACCTGTTTCTCTAAGCCACAGCTCTAAATTATAATTTAATATACACTGTACCCCTGACAGATGCTCCTTCCTGCCAGCACACAGAGAGATGCAGCTGTTGAACTGGAGTCTGCAAATCCAGACCTCTGGGCCATGAAGCATTTCCCTGATTAGTTTTCTGCACCCAAAAGCAGATCTCAATGCATAATCTGAACCAACTGCTTTAAATACAGTACACAGAGTAAAAACCCAAAATATTTGTCATCAAGCAGAAACTGCACAAATCCAAAACGGCTATAAATCTTTATTTTTTCCCAGAGAGTGCACTGCAAAATCAGTTCTCTGCAGTACTGAAGTTATTTAAGGTAACTTGCCCGTATTTACACTTTATTACATCTGCCCACACAATACTACACACCTCCTCCTGTATCAACTGAGCCAGCAGTACCAGGCAAGTATGTGTCATAAAACTACTGCTTCTGCCACACACTAAAGACGAAATGGATAAAGTCTGCCCACAAGGTTTCAAGCACAGATTTCCCAAAGCACAGGATTAAAAGAAGATGGAAAATGTATATTGTCACATGTATATAGCCAATGAATCGCAGAAGATTCCATTTATCATATGCTAAAGAAATTTTCAGACTCGTTCAAGCAATTGCCTTTACACTGGTCAGTCTGAAACTGCAACCAGGTTGTCATGAGGCGTCACCTGGAGTCCCCAGTGAGCAGCTTTGCTGTATGAGGGGAGCAGAAAAGTCGCTGAAACCGCGGGATAACTCACGAGCAGGTAGAGAGTTCAGGCAGTAACCTCACCGATAATGGGATAGAAACATCTTTCAGCAAAACAGCTGAGGTTACAGGAGATCTGGTGAAGGGCATTTTAAGAACTGCAATCATCTCTTGCAGACACGTTGAATGACTTTAGCACTCTTTCAAATCTATTTGTAGAACATTTGAAGGCTATTTCTCTGCATTTTACCCTTTCTACCATGGGAACAGGTAGCCTGAATGTTTTATCCTTTGTATGATAAATGCCATCGCACATCTGCCTAGAAAGGATACAGGGAGCTGCAATCATTGCATCTCCATTTCAGGAATTAATTTCTAACATGATACAAGATCTTCTACTGCATCCCTAAGCCTGACTGCTAGAATCCATGCACAGATAGCATAGACAAAGGAGAGCAACAGCATTTTACAGTCAAAAACCATTCAAAATCCAAGCAATGAGGTACAGAGACACCTACCCTTGCTCAAGCAATAGAGCCTTGGGGTGGAGTGAAAGGAGACAGCTTGCCCAGGAACCTTGCCACAAACATGCTGCTTGTTCAAGATCTCTTTAGCCAATTTTGCAAAGCCACTGATGGACAGAGGGATTAAGACTAGCAGGACAGTGACTCCTACCATGCTACAGTTCCAGCCCCATGTGAGATGGACCAGCACCCATCAGGACTCCCAAACCTGCATTCCCTCTAAATACAGAGCTTCACTCAGAATCAGAAAACAAGAAAGAAGGCAGCACAAGTGATGTTCTCTTTCCCTTGGGAGATGAAAAATCAGAGGGAGCCCTTGAACTAGCTTGGTATAACCAGAAAATAAATTGAGCAATTTTCCTTTTCCCAGTTGCATGAATTTCACCACATCAATAATGCCTTTGTAAAAGGAATTAGATTCTTAAGGATCTATTTTATATATTTAATAATCTGATTCTATTTGGTGTCCAAAGACAGAAGTCATTTTGATCTGGGATGTTTCAGCACATTACAGGCACACACATATTTCTATCTTCCAGAAAGACTTTTTTTCCTTTTAACTTTTTTTTAATCTCAATCTCTTTGTAAGCTGCTATTTTTAAACTTTTGACAAATACCAATTCTTAACAATCCTTATGTCTCCAGTCAGTGTCCCAACAGCCCTAGAGAAAAGTAAAGTCTTACTTAAAGTACTTTTAGTTGAGTCAGTGAATGAGAGACGCAGATCAGAGCTGAAGTTGTAGCTTCCAAAAATCTGCCCCCAAAAGCCCTTTCCTCTCTCTCTCCTCCTCCCAAAAGCCAAAGCAAATGAAATATTTCTCTCTGTCTGTCTTCTGACCAAAAGTCAGAACTTTTGGTGCAACAGAAATGAAAATCCAGGATTTATTTCATTCCAAAGCCATATCCCCAATTCCCTTGCCACCGAGTTGCCATTTGGCCAGTTCTCTAACATTTAGCTTCTCCAAACAAGAAAAAGTAAAAACATGGAGGCATTTTCCTTAAGCAAAAGATGTTTACAGGAAATCTTCCTTACTTTAAAGCAGCAACCAACCCAGAGCACGTATCGCATTTACGCCAGAGCTGTGACGAATGCCTGTTGAGCTGCAGCACTTAAACCACTTGCATTTTAAACAGCAGTTTGTCAAGTGATGTTAATTATTTGGGAGGTCTCTGCTCCTAGAAACACAAACATTTCTTTTTGTACCGATCACATTTTCTTTTCCGTGTGGCGTTTCCAGCGGAGACTGAAATTAAAACGGCTTCTTTGTGTGCCATGGTGTGGTTTATGGCTCAATTCCCCCTCTCTGCTCGTGAGCTGGGGGGTAGCATTTGCACCGGGGCTCTGCACAGCACCGTCCCCATCCCTGCTCTGCAGGTAGAAGCCTCCTTTCCCCAGGTGGGAGAGCTCTTCCAGGCTCAAACCCAACCACCCTCCTCAAGGCCACGTAGCTTCCCCATGGCTGGTAACCCAGGTCTGGGGCTTGCCGTAGCCTGAGGATCACTTGAACTTCATGGAGCAAGCAAAGGGCTCGGTTGCTAAGAAGCACCACGGGGAACAGCAGAAGAATAGGCTCTTGCAGGAGTCAGAGTCAAAAAAACCACAACCTCCAGACCTGCCAAGAGGCAACTCCAACACGGGCCCGTGCTTCCTTCAAAGTGCCTCCCGGTTCAACGGGCACTGCTTTTGAGGCCGAGGCTCTGCATATGCCAGGCCACAAGCCTCACACTTCCTTGCAAAACCCATTTTCAGTCCTGCCCTGGTGCCCCCAGCAGGTCCTGCTTTCCCTGGCAAGTCTACTCGCCAAAAATTTAGAATCATAGAACAGTTAGAGTTGGAAAAGACCTTAAAGATCATCTAGTCCAACCCCCCTGCCCTGGGCAGGGACACCTCCCACCAGACCAGGTTGCTCAAAGCCCCATCCAGCCTGGCCTTGAACACCTCCAGGGATGGGGCAACTTCCAGTGCTGTATCCACGCGGTGCCATGTGGCTTCCCAGTGAGGGCCATCACAGAGAACACATGGCAGAGAAAGTTTCCTGAGATCACACCAAGCAAACTAAAGGCTTTACCTGCAGTGAGACTAAACCTGGCATTTTCAGAGCCAGACTGAAAGTCGGTTCTGGGCACTTTCTCTTCAGGGCTCTGTGTGCTTCCATCCCGTGGTGGTGCAGGCCCCTGCCCCGGCACAACTTCCTCCCTGCCTGGGCCACATAATAATACAATGGACCAGAACACTACACAGTGGTCCAACATGACAGAAAGAAAAGGTGTAGAGCAACAGACTAGAACAACCCCTCAGTGTACCTGGTTCCCATAGCTCCTACCATTTGAAAATAATAACTATAATCAATCACTTGATCAATCAGTGGATCGTGGCCATAGAGGAAGAGGTACTAGGCCCCCAAGTCCTAGCAAGTCTTGCCTCACGTAACCAATGGGAAGTAACAGAATATTCCATTTTCTGAGCTGGGATGGAGTGGAAAAGTACCTGACGAAAGTCAATTATCTCGGATCCCATAAGTAGCAATTCTAGTAAAGACTCTTTGAGCTCTTCTGGATCGCAGCGGGCTGTGGACAGTATCTCCCCTGAGCTGAGATACCTCTCAGGCTGACATCTTGAGGCCAGGGCAAGAAAATCTTTCTTAAGCCTCAATTACCACCCGCTGAGGAACGCCAATGCATTGTATTTACCCAAAATCTAGGAAAGTGAAATTTTGACTATAGGCTAGTCTCTCCACTATCTCTCCACCTATATGTTTGTGAGATACACATTAGCTTTATGGATGTGGATGCTCTTCCATTCATCCATGCACATGTAGAACTTAAAAGCAGTACCTTTCAGCTTGCTACAGTTGCCTACTATTAAGAAATTCCCAATCCAACAATCGGAGACCTCTGTGTGTGTGTGCACGCACGCGCTTATATGCTTTGTTTATGTATTAATCTGAGATTTGTGCTTTTGCTCATACGTATATGTACTGATTTGGGATACTTTATAATAAGTTAGTGTGAATCTTGCCCATTTTCGAATCTGTAATTAAGTCACTGTTCAGTTATTTTTCTAAATCACTTCGTAAACTTCGTTACCCTGGGGTAAAACCATCATGTCTGGGTAGGTCACCTCGCATGGACCAGCCCCACACGGCCCCTGCACAGAACTGCCCTATTGGGTACAATGGGACGGGGCAAATTCAGACTATGGGTACTTAGAGTTAGTTGACCTCACATGCTTCCCCCTCCGTATTAGGGTGCATTTAGCGTAGGCAGAAAATTATGTAAATTGAACCACAGAAAGGAACTGATTTTCATAGCAAGGGGCCTTGGTTTATTGCCAAAGGTTTCTCTTTAAAAAGCAATTTTAACTTGAGCAAGAGGGTGAGAACTGATTTCTGCTGATCCTGGCTGTAGAGGGGAAGGCAAGCAGGAGCACGCCGTTTACATTCTGTATCACGTTCGTTAATGTATGTGGCTCTTATTTTATCTCCTTTTTACTACTTTCCCTTGTTCTTTAAAATAAAAGTGCTATCAGTGTTTCCAATGGGAAAAATATGTTCCTGCACTTGATCAATTATGGCACGTTCTGAGCACAATAAACCTCAGACAAACCAAAGGCCCACCAACTGCAGTTATCTTGAATGTTATTTTTAATGCCAACGAGTAACAGTGTCCATTCAAGAAACAAGGACAGAGTCAAGGAACAGAAATACCAGTGAGACTAACTTGAGAAGAGCTACAGAGAAGGCAGCTCTGACCCATTTGGGACCAGCTTCACTCAGATAAATACATTTTCATAGCAAAACACTGTGATTTAAAGGCGGGGGGGGGGGGATAGATGGAGAGGAAAAACGTAGGGACACCACCACTAATAGGGGTCAGCCCTAGAGCAAAGCACAGCCACAGGCAGTGCTGCAGTGTACGCTCTGACCCTGGGCACTCCCACTGCAAGGACTGTGGCTGGCAACCACGCTCTCCAGCCAGCCCCTGGGAGAGAACGTCTCTCCTGACCTCCAGCTCAGTGCCCTGCTGTGCTGTCAACAAATCCCTGCCCATTCCCGAGTGCAATCAATCAGCATCAATTCTTTGCTTCGCTTTCACTTTCCAGGAAACTCCCTTCCCGTTAGGGTTAATCTTTCTCAGAATGATCTCAGTGCAACCCTCTGCACGTATGGAGATCATTACTGTAAAATTCTTTAATGAAAAGAAAGCAGGCCTGTCAATTTTGAGATTATATGGCTAGAGACTGCCTCTTCTTGATCCCTGCTAGATGTCAGGAATGGGAGTTGTATTTGTTTTGCAAATTTATTTTATACTATTAACAAGATGAGTCTTCTGGCTATGGGAGTACTTGTTTTGATTAAGCATGCAAATGATTCCCTAGGACATGTCAGGGGATCCTAAAAATCTTCCTGAAGAGACACCTGCTACCTCTAAATGATAGCTAATGATAATGAATAATAGCTAAACTTATCACCCATAATTCATAAGAGAACAGGAATTAAGTAAGGAAGAGGTGAAGAGGGATCAGAGGTAAGAACGCTTCCACATCAAGGAGGGAAAGGATCGGTCAAAGAAGAGACAAGACAACAAAATCTGTCAGAAAATATTCAGTCCCTTGGTCCCACTGGAACAAGAGCATCAAGTCGGTACAGAAAAGCTGAGAGGAAAATGCCATGAAAGCAAAGGACAAAACGGGAAGGCGGATGCTCTTTGCTCTCACCACTTGTAGCCAGACCCCTACAGTCAAATACTGCCACAAATAATGGAAGCCCCGTTTGTCTTCCACAATAAACAGAACAGTTTTCAAGTATAAACATGGCTGCCCATGAAATCTCTCTATGCAGAGGCACTACACACTCCATTTTCAGGAGCGCTGTCAGCAGTCAATACGCTTTACTGTCAGCCACCTTGGGACACTGGCAGGTGACCCGCAGGTCAGAGGCATGAACCGAAATAATCTCTGGGAGCCCCACTTTTCGCAAATGCCAACACTGCTTTGGCACCCTGCCCAGGGTCTTCTGCACCAGTTAATCCAACCCTGAGCAGGATTAATTTCTCATACACACACACACACGCTTGCTCTCAGGGCTGTATACCAACCATGCTGAAAGCAGAGTGAGTTTAGAAAGCGCCTTTTCTCCCCAGTCCCATATTGGTTCTCAGCAAGCAACTGCTTGCAGAATATGGGAGATGTTAACCCCCTGGTGAGGCTGATTCCATCACAGAATCATAGAATTGGAAGGGACTTTTCAGATCATCAACCTAACTGATAAAAACCATCACTAAACCATGTCTCTAAGCACTATGGCAACCCGGCTTTTAAATCCCTCCAGGGATGGGGCCTCAACCACTTCCCTGGGCAGCCCCATCAAACAAGAGGTTACCCCAAAATCTAGACAATAACTTAGAGATTATAAGAATACACAGTAATACTAATTTGCAAAGAAAGCTCACTAACGATTGGTGTTGTCAGGTCTTCATTTTTTTTCCCCCACTGTTAATGTTTCTTATTTCTTCTGGGATACTTGCAGTTTTAATTAGGTGTAAGAAGAGGGAAATTATGAAGTTTGAAGGTATGTACAGCAGCGTGCCCTGGAGTACAATTCTGTTAGTGATATTCACTGCAAGGGTGAAATGTGGTATTTGGAAAGGTTATTGCAGTATAGGCAATGAACGTACAGAGTGGGAAACAAAGCATGGGGCTTCACCACACTGAAAGGAATTAGGAGAAAGCTAAAAATAGAGCTCTATTGTGCAAAGTAAGAGTAAAGCAAGTTGCATACAGCAGCTATTTTATACCAGGGAAATGACCCCCACCCTCTGCTGTTCCCCAAAGCCCTACAGCGGCAGCTCTCACTAGGGCTGAGGGCTTCCATGCTGCACCCAAATATCCTGGTGTGAGCAAGAGCCACACATTGTTCTCCCAAAATGTGGAGGAAGGACAATGCCAGTGCTTCACACCTCTTATGCACAGGAATAAACGACCAGCCAGGTGCAGGGAAGACCATGGAAAATAAGAATTCCAAGTGAAATGGGAAGTGAATCCAGCCAGCCACCCAAAAGCCTATTGCCACGCAGCGTGGATAGAGTCCTGCTACATCATAACTCCTGCTCCCTTCTCCCTTTCAGTGGCACAGTAATTAAAACGAAAATAAAACAAAGCCCTGCAACGAGGAACTTATTAGTAATTACGAGGTATAGGAGCACAGGTTATGGAGCAAATGTGCAGGTAGGCACAGACACATATATCCCCTGTACATGAATTAATCCCCTGTGTACACCCTAAGTAGCCAAAAGCCCTCTGAAGAGATGTGCACGTGTTAATCACTAACCTCTGCACGTCTGCATACGCTGAATCCCTCTCCCAGCACAGCAGCCTCCTTAGCTAAACCATCACTTTATGTTACTTTGGTTCTGAGTGACAGAGAAATAAAAAATGCCCAGGGTTTTCTTTCTCGCACAGAAACTCTTGGATTTGGCCCCCTAAAATTAAGAATAGGGTCTTCCGCAAATAGCATCTCACTCATAGCCGTAAGGAAGAATTAAAAACTAATGCAGCAGGTGACAGTTGAATCAAATGCATAAGAACATACATATTATGACATATGCATCTATTAGAGATGTGCTTTAAGCATGATTAGCTAGCAAGTAGTTTAAAATAAATATTTAGTAAACTCTGCTTATGTTATAGGAATACCATAGTACGTAGTACACAGTCCTTCTTGAAGACACCAGCTTCAAATGAACCACAAGCAACTATATGAACATTTCCCGTTTTAAATATTGTTAAAGTAAACCGTGAGCAATCATATTAACATATCCTGTTTAAAATATTGTCAAAGTAAACACCACATGTATGGATATTGCTTTTTAAATAACAAGTAAACATCCTGTCCACCAAGGTTGCGTTACCTTTGAACTTCCTATTTCAAATTTTCTTCTCTTTGCATAGAGAGCTCTGGAAAGCAGCACAGGACTTCTGGGGAGGGTGGTGGGAAA
>JAHREE010000098.1:5956384-5981676 GCA_033628505.1 Tringa tobata
GAGGCGCTGGCTCCGCCCAGGCCTAGTCAGCAGCCCGCCCACCAGCTGTCAGCCCCCAGCACCAGGAGGCGGCTTTGCCCGGCGTCTAAAAAGCCCCCAAAAGAGCTTTCCGTCGGCCTTCTAAGCTACATTTCCCTTCTCCCAGCGCAGTCTTACCTGCCCTGGAGCCGGTCTCCGTCGCAATGACCGTTAGGCACGTTAATGGCTCGTTTAATTGTGCCGCGGGAGGCGCTGGCTCCGCCCAGGCCTAGTCAGCAGCCCGCCCGCCAGCTGTCAGCCCCCAGCAGCAGGAGGAGGCTTTGCCCGGCGTCAAAAAAGCCCCCAAAAGAGCTTTCCGTCGGCCTTCTAAGCTACAGATCCCTTCTCCCAGCGCAGTCTTACCTGCCCTGGAGCCGGTCTCCGTCGCAACATAAGAAGTTCCACCTAAACATGAGGAGGAACTTCTTTCCTGTGAGGGTGGCAGAGCACTGGCAGAGGCTGCCCAGGGAGGTGGTGGAGTCTCCTTCTCTGNAGCGCAGTCTTACCTGCCCTGGAGCCGGTCTCCGTCGCAACATAAGAAGTTCCACCTAAACATGAGGAGGAACTTCTTTCCTGTGAGGGTGGCAGAGCCCTGGAAGAGGCTGCCCAGAGAGGTGCTGGAGTCTCCCTCTCTGGAGACGTTCAAACCCCACCTGGACACGTTCCTGCTCTGGGTGGACCTGCTTTGGTAGGGAGGTTGGACTAGATGATCTCCAGAGGTCCCTTCCAACCCCATATCACTGTGATTCTGTAACCTTCACATGCCCACACTCCTCCCATCCCAAACCAGACTTTGCTCACTCCTCTGTTGTTCTGAGGGTGGGATGGAGATGCACAAGGTCATCCCTACCACTGCTGGGATGGAAGCCAAAGAAAAGCCATGGAGAGACAAGGGCTTTCTCCTCCAAACATAAGGATGGGTGAGCAGGGGGAGAGCAACTGCTGCCACAGCACTTGCTGCTCCTTACACGTTTCCTCTTCTGAGTCAACTCCCTTTTCCCATTTGTGGAGCACACCACTGCTTGCTAAATCATATTTTAAAAAAATAGAGACAAGGAAATTAAATGCACCTTTGAATTATTGTCTTATCCAGGGTGGGTGTAAGTTGCATTGCTCAATGCCACAGTGCACCCTGTGCTTGTAGGCAGCACTCTGCCACAGCTCCATAAATTAGTAATGGCAAAGCAGATCCTTCACTCAGCTGCCCATGAATAGAGGGAGATCATTGTAAACTGCACCAGAGCATCTCTCAAGGGCCTCTTCCTGTCAGAGATGCTTGGAAGGACAACACAGATAGAAGTTTTCCTGACTCAAAATGGTAAGAAGAGCAAGTTATTCTACTCAGATCAGTTTCCTCTCTTTGAGCACAACAATTTTGTAACATCCCGCTGGGTCCCTTGCAAATTGCAAAGAAACTTCCAGGCACCAAGAGGCAGAAAGCTATCAATATGGATGTAGGGGGGATCATTAGGGAAAAGAAAGAAAAAAAAAATCAGAAAAAAAAAAAAAAGGGCAACAGATCTGTTTGCATCCAACTTGCAGATGCTACAGCTGCTGCTTCTGTGATCACGTGCAGATGAAATGAACCAGTAGTGGTGGCCAAGACATCTCTTTATCTCACTTGTCCCCCATCTTACAGGAAAATCACAAGTTTCGTGACTTCTCAGACAGAGAGAGAAAAGGGGGCACACAAACCAGTGACTTGTGAGAAATGGCACAGGGATATGCAGAGCCCTGAGCAGGAAGGGAAATGTTGTTCAGAAGTCCCTGTAATGCTTGTGTTCAGCCAGGGATGCAGGGAGCTTCCAAAATACAGGATGAAAGGGTAGGATCTTCATGGGAAGAATACAGTGATGTAAATAACTGCTGTACATGCAACACACTTGGTCTACAGAGGCAAAGTGTGCAACACTCTGATAGGTAAGCATAAGGATTGAGTGGGTATTAGCACTATTAACACCCTTCCTTTCACTGTTAGCGTTGCTGCAAACTGACACTTCAGACCTTTGGAAGGAGCCAGAGACAGCAAGCTTTCACCATGCAGCCTGCCAAGCGGAGGGGAGCATGTGCAAGCGGAGACAGCAGGAAATATCCAGTTGCTGAAGCAGAGGATGCAGGAAATCCAGCTACGATGATGCCTCCTACCCTCAGCCACTGCCCAGCCCAGCGACCTTCTATCTCGCTTGAACATCTCTCACGTGGGCTACTTCAGGTTCCCTAAATATACACTAGCATAAAACCACATGAGTAATTCTTGTTTTAGAGCAGCCCCTGGATGACTCTGTAAAACAGCAACACACCGCACGGAGCCAGCTTCCAGGCGCACACCCCGGGCTTGGGTTCTTTCTCCCTGCAGACAGAGTAGGGAGTTTAGTGATATTATTCATAACCCAGAGGTGATGAAAACACTTAAGCTGGGCACAGCTTTTCCTTCTTTCTGTTGCCTCTTAGAGGTGGTCATGCTGCCAGCAGTGGTTGTATGGGGGAAACTAAGTGACTCCAGAAATAGCATGACAAGACTTGGGGTCAAGGAAAGGCTATAGGGCAATACCCTGGTGCGTCCAGGAGACCAGTCTCTCCTTCTGCATCAAATCCTGTGGGTGCCAAGTCCTACAAATCCAAGCAGTGCATCTAGCTGAAACATTTAAAAACTCATTGCAAAAAGAAAAAAAAAAGAAAAAAGAAAAAACCCACAACCACAAAGACAACGCAAACCAACAACTCAAAACCACAAACACACACAGAAAGCATTTTTACTTTGCTTTTAAGGTGAGTGAGTTTTGTGGCTGATCTCAAGGATGTTATTTCCTATGCCTCTGCAGTTGGTACCTCCATCACAGATGGCTCCAGGGTCTCTGGAGCTTCATTTGGAAAAGAGCAGTGAGAAGTCAGAGGGGCAGAACACAGAGAGATACAGCACCAGTGAAAAACACCTGCCCTTTTTCTACAACTAGAATAGATCTAGACCATCCTCTGAACTATGAGCTTTGTCTGACACTTTCATACAACTGAGAAGAACATGTGCCAGAGAAAAAAACAGCCATGTGTTTTGGTAAATCCCACAGGTGCTAAATTTTACAGCTCAAGAGACCAAGGTGCTTCAGTACCTTACAAATATATATATGCTTCTGCAGTTGGAAGTAATTAAGAAAAATCTACAGTTATAGCACCAAACATACAGCTTTGTTTAGCTTCCTCCTAAATTTGATCACTATTGCTTACAGCAACTACCTTGAGACAAGAAAGGCTGCAGAAGAAAAACTGGATATAAATATGCAAGAGACTATCTAATCCAGCCCAACCAGTATATGGTTTTTCCTATATTATATCAGTCCTTCAAAGCCTTCAGGGTACCTGAACATCTATCAGGTGAGCTGAGATCCTCAGCAGGACATGAGCAATAAACTTCAACAAGTTCCTACTGATAAGTTGTAAAACAGTCAGTAAAGGCGGGACCATGAACAGCATCGGTTCTTGGTCATCCCAAAGACTGTCAAGAGTCTGGATGATACAGAATGGCTTGCTTTGGTTTTCAGCTTTAAGATAGGAGTACGAAATCTGGTCATTTCTGGTTGTGCTGCTGGAACAACCCTGTCAATCACCAGACCTGTTCATAAGGAGGATAATCAAAGGGAAATCGAGAAACGTTTAACCTTTAGGTAAGGAATCTAAACTGCCCATTGGATTTTGGACTGAAATGGGTATTAACAGATAATTACTCTTACTGTGCCCTGTATCAGTACCTTTCCCAAGCAGGCAAAACTGAAGGAAAAGCAGGGAAGGGGGAGGAGGGAAAAGAAATTTTAAAAACCTAACGGATCCAGAAAGGAAGAGTTTTAGGTGGCATGCCTTAAAACAGAAAAGCCAATACAATAGGATGGCCAGCCCTTCTGCAAACTATCTTTAACACAACAAATCTGCTGGGACACCTTGCTGCAAAGCACAGCAGACACCTTCACTTTGCTTCAGACTAACAGACCTTTCAGGAATTTTTATCACCTCATTTCAGCAGGAGCTTGCACAAATGGTCTTCAGCATTCAATTAGCTTCCATTTCAGAATTAGAAAAAAAAAAAAATCTATTCCCAGCACTGCCACAGAGAAAAAGCAAGAGGTAGCTTCTTTCTCAGACTCGTAGATGCTTTTAGAGCAGCTGGATGCAGAGTCCCCTGATGTATCTTCAAGCCAAGGATTTTTAGAGTTGCCTATTATGTCAACATGACACAGGAGCATTTTTTTGTATTATTCCATAAAAATAAAACCCACCACCTCCAATCAGATCAAGGTGCCCTCTATTTCAGCGACAACTTGCCCGTTTTAACAAAGAGATCCCATTAAGTTACTATCCCCAAGCCCACCAGACTACATGCTGGGCTGAATGGGGAGGGGGAGGCAGTGAACACTGCTTCTTTGTGCCATTATACAAGGTTCTAGTAACAACAATGGCTAAAAAGGCTAAGAATTTAAATGGCTTTGTATCTAAGTGAAGTCACTGGAAATACTTTTTTTTTTTTCTAGTAGATAGCCTGAAGATATACAGAGACTGGAAAGTGCATTCAAGATCCCAAATCTGATGTTGCTGTGTGTCTACATCAGTTCCAAAATCAAAATGCTGAAGCAAATGGTCTTCCCCAGGGAGCAGATGTTTGAGTACAGTGATGGGGACCAATTTAAGAACATGGATACAACTGAAACATTTTCATTATGTCGAGGTTCCAGCCACCTCTAGCAGAGATGACTTGTGATTCACAGAAAGGAGGTGACTCCACCAGAGACAAGGATGAAAAATTAATTCCCTTTTCTCCAATAGTGGACTGGTGGAATTTAGGAGAGTGCCTTTCCCAGGGAGATGCTGCCTCACACAGCAAGCCAGCATCTGATATTTCTAAAAGCAGCAGTAAAGTTCTCCAAGCCAGTTGCATACAGAAGACAGCCTCTGCAGCTCTTCTGTACAAAGAAATATTTTTCTCTTGCATTTGGTACCAAATTAGGTTTGGAAGTGCTTCCCTACTTCCTAACAGTGAGTGAAACAGTATGTGTGAACGACTTGAGGAGGCAAGAAAACATAGCAGGTTCTCTGGCTGCTGCAACACATGAGGATTTTCCATTTGCCTCTTACAAGTTCCCTGCCTTTGCATCTAAAAATATATTATCATCCTATTTACATTTCAGCAGCATCTTGGATCAAAGCAGGATGTAGACATCATTTTGCCAGGCTCTGTCCGTAGTTATGGGGAGACAATCCCCATTCCTTTGGATCCAGCTCTTCAGCTGAAGCTGCATTCCAGGACAATGCTGGCCCATGCGACCCGACCCTCTGGAGCATGCAGGGCCACTCCTACCCCATGCAATGGTTTACTGACACTGCAATGTGTAAAGCAATGTTTTGGGTTACACTGTGCAAACAGCTTTATATTGTTATCTTGCAGGGGTAAATAAGAGACCACGGCAGCCTAGCAACTTAACTGCAACAGAAGATCCGTTCAGAAGTAAATTAATAATTGTGGTTTTAAGAACCATTTTGCTTTCCCCGCTTGCGATCTAGTTTTCAGCAAGATCAGAAACCATGACTCAAAAGAGCTGGGTTCTATTTCCAGTGCTGGCAATGGTTTTCTGACCTTGAGTGTCTGTTTCTAGTTTCTAAATTTACAAAAGAGAGATGATAAATTTCCTCCACTTTGGACAGATTTGGAGATCTTCAAATGACAAGTGCTATATAAAAGAACACAAGTTTCTGCCAACGTACTACTTAATAGATGGCCTCTTAGCAAAGCAGCGGGCAGAGTAAGCAATGCCTAAGCAAGTCGTACGCCCTCTTCAACCAAGAACAAAGGAGAACTTATATTCTAGTTGAAGTCCAAGAGCCCTGGGCAAGAGGGAAAGGACTCCTTTATCTATTCCAGCCTTTTTTACCCCAAAGTTTTGACAAGTGGGGATCCATCAGTAAATACTTTTGTTGAGAGGTATTGATTGCTACTGTGCTATCACTGATGCTGTGGCTCAGCACAGCCCTCGTGTTTTCCCCGCTGTCATTCTGAAATGAAGACAGCGACCAGTTTGCCAGTAAGCTGTGTCTGCAACCCAGTCTTCAGCACTTTTCAACAACACTGATTTAACTGCTGTATCCACAGCAGAAAAAAGTCTGTGCTTGTGCCATAAATGAAAGGGGGCTGTAAACTGAAACTGGACACAAGGCTTTAAATTACGTGTAAATTCTCACCAAGGTTATAAAAGGGCCACTTGAATATGAAACAGAGATAGTGTACAAATCCTGGAATAAGCTTTTAAACAGAGAGGAATCCAGGCCAAATGGAAACACACTAAGTATAATTTATAATGAGCAATGCATAAAAACCTATCCAAATCATGAAGCTCAAAATGAGAATAAACAGTGATCTTCCAATAGGGACAAGTACAGATAAGCTAAGTATCTGCTAAAAGGCTGAACTTTGAGTAACCCTTGTTGAATCAGTTAGTAACACCCAAAGTCACCACTATGTTTCACTATGGCCAAAAAGGAGTATAACAAGAGTGCATCCTTCAATATGGCTAACCTGGAATTCAGTACCTGTCATCATGCACAACAGAAAGGGAGTGTTACTGTGCAGTAAATTACATAAAAAAACAGACATGCAAACCACTTCTCCTGCCTACGAAGCAGAGCTGATCCTGCAAGATGACCCATTTGCCCCACAAGATGGAAAAATACCTGCAGCTACTAAACTACTGCAATAAAGAACAAAGAAATGAACAAAAACCACCAAGCTTCCCTCCAGCACGCATCATGTGTTCATCTCCCCCTTGATCTGCACAGGCATCAGCAGAGGTCAGCATGATCACTTTGCAATGTGAAATGCATGAGGTGTAAAGACCTGGCAGAGCATTGCCTACAACAGAAAACAATAGAGAATGTGTCTTCAAAATATTCTTATACACTTCAAAGTATTTTCACAGTTGTTAAGGCTCTTTGACAGACTACTTCACCACTAACTCATGGAAATAAAGATCAAGTGCAAAGCAAAGCTATCCAAGGTTTCACAAGGAAGAGTGCAAGGAGGCTCTCAGAGCGCTATTAGACAGCAGTGGATAGAGCAACCTGGGTGGCTGGAGAAACACAATCCCTAGATGGAGTTGGGAACCCCGATGTAAGGGGTAAATTGTTTCACCATCATTTTCAGAGTGATGACTCCCTTTCAGTAGTTACTTGGTTTCAGAGGACACAGGTGTCTTTAAACTAGGACACTTAACCAGGTAGACCCTTAAAATAAAGTCATAAGGTGACAACTTTAATGTGGAAACCTTTCTCCCATGGTTCAGTTTTCTCCAGGCCTCTAGGAACAGGAATCATCATCCAGCACTTTATACCTTCCCTGAGGTGAGTCAAACATTCACCGAGTGTTGATGACAACATCTGACTGATCCCTCTGATTCCTGGTCAGCACTGCAGAGAACAAACCATTCAAGGCAACATGGCCCTTGCTGAGGATTGTCACTCCACGTTGCTCATTCCTAAACCATCCAGCAGAAAACAAAAAGGTAAAACCTGAACAGTCGAAGACACGTGAGGTCACACAACTGCCCATTGCAATCACTAAGCATAGCAGCAGAACTTGGCCAGCTCAACAAGTATCTCAAGCGTCTCTTGCCAGGTACTTGAGTTTCCAGCAGAGATGCTGTAGTTTCTTCCAAAAATGTTGCCTTCTTAAACAAACCGGACAGATTGTTGTGGAGATGCTAAGAGAATGTCAATCTGCTAAATGTCAAAAAGATTTTGACTAAACTAGGAAGAAAAATAGTCAGGAATTGCAGCTACATAATTAGTAATGAATCTTTAATGCTACATGTTTGGATAGCAAGGCTGATTTAGAATCAATTTCTGAAGTGGAGCAGCCAAAAGGCCAGATTCAGATCTTCTTTACACCAGTGGAAACGCAGAGTAGCTCCACTGAAGCCGAAAAAGTTCACAATACTGCAGCAGTCCCATGCCATACAGCTTGTTAAAAGCTGATTTGATGCAAATACTGCCTAATTTTTTTTTCTTAATCATCTTTTTACTTATTCATGAATTGCACCCAGGCCCAGAAAGACTGAAGTTCCTCAAAGGCAGGGGCTGAGTCAGGAACAGGTCTGGGGGTGACCAAACTCCAAGTCAACTGCTTGTTTCAACATCTGAAGGCTGAGACCCCAGAGTCCTTTCTTTCATGTGGTCTGCTTTTGTAAACAGCAGTTTCATTGATGAAAGATACTGATCAGAGGAAAATACCTTCCAAGGGCAGTTTGTTCCTGCTTGAATCATTGAACTAAAATGTTACCTCCTCCCCCTTAAAGTTGTTACTACCAGCAGCCCTAGACCCTGCCATCACCATCTTTTACAAAGGAAGGCAGGTCAGAAATTTTTGCCTCCTCTCTCACACCAGAAAGGGTCTTTTTACAACATATGAGTAAGAGTGGTGAAGGAATTAAAAATAAACCAGAAAACAATGAAATAAAGCTAATACCAGTTACCTTGGACACACAAAAAATGTATTACAGAAACATACCGCATACAGTCTCAGACCCTTTCATAATCTCCTCTTGATGACTTTAACATGGTAGTCTTGGATGAGTCAGCGGGAGATTTGCCCAAGTGAAAACCTCAGGATTGTACCCTCCAAAATTATCTTCACCAAAATTCAGAGAACTTAGCAGCCTCTATGTGCTCCCATAGCGCATTTTGTGTCATTCCAAAGATGAATTATGGCTTACCAAAATTCTTTGGCTAGTTAAAACAAGGACAAAAATAGTGGTGTCTACCAAACTGAAAGGAAAACAATAATCTCAAAGCCATTTATGTTTACAGTAATTTCACTTATGCTACAAATATGAAGGTGGCATATGGCATTCATACATGGCCTTCATCAGTCCCCATAGCAGTTAATATGATGGGCGCGGGAGGAATGTTCACGATGCAGATTTTGGTGGTTAAGTATGGTGCAAGGAGATGGAGGAGGAAAGAGGGTACTAAAGGGCAATGAAGAAGGAAAGCAACAGGATAGAACTTGGGTTTTGACTTCTGATGATGGTATGTTTTATAATAACATTTTCTAAAGGGTCACTACTGGCTTGTGAAAGGAGTATCAGCTGCGGGAAGCAGGGGAAGAGTACCAGTTTCCAAGTTCTTGTTTCAGACTGGTTACAGAGTTGGGGCATGTTCCATGTTTCATTTGGTACAAGGTCAAAGAAAGTCTGGGACAGGTCCGTGGCAGTGATGGCAGGTGTCAGACCACCATCCCACCTCCTCACCGCTCTCCTTCACCAAGCTATTCACAAGCCAACCATGTGTAAAAACCTCCTTCTGCAATATCACAGGCCAGGTGTGTCAGTGAAAGGAATGGTTTTCCCTAGACAAAGGCAGAGGGAGCTGCAAGATATTCCTCGTGCCAGGTTAGCTCACATCATTAAGGTTTTCCCATTCCTTCTCATTCACCCCTCACCTCACACTACCAAACTTTTTTATTTTTGCCCTCTCTTTTACAGCCCTCTTACATGTGTTACTGCCAGGAAGGGCACTCGGCATTTCTGTGACACACACACAGACTCCAAGGACCTAAGAACACACAGGAACCCCTTAAGATGTACTCAGCAATAGGTCTCGCTGTACCACGGTGCTGGCTGTTACCCAGGGCTCTTCCCGCACACCTGGCAGCTCGGCTGCTTTTTACCTTGGCTTTTCAACAGCAGCACAGAGAGTTTCTCTTAGCAAAGCAGCTCACGAAGCCGGTGACAGAAGCTGAGGCCACCTGGCCCAGGGCTGCACCTCATGTTACGAAGGGGATTTTACCCAGCCTGTCCTTAAGAGGATTAGGGAATCATCTACTTGCAGAAAACAACAGTCGCATCTGCTGCTTCAGCACAAGCCGCTCTTATCTGCTCTTGTAAAATTCATTTCTGCTCGGTCCCGGCTTCTTCTCTTATTACAGGATCCTGCAATGTAACGCAGATGCTCGAGAAGAAGAGGGAGTTGGATGCAGGTGGAGGGTGAGCACCAGATCAGGTGTATTCGGAGTGCCCAGCAATTAACTGCATCCACCACATAACACTTTAAACAGCACCACGCAGGGCAAACGAACAAACAGGCCTGATTTTCAGAGGCTGCGTATTCACAGCAGGCTGGATATCACTGAGCAGTCAAACTCCCGAGGCTTCAGAGAGGATTTGAGAGGACTGTGGTGGGTTCAAAATTTGCAGAAATTTGACCAATAGTGCAGCAGTTTAAATGAGTTAAACCTAAAAGCTCAGCTTTCAAGTAATATCCCAAATAAGGTTCTTCTATCAGAGAAAGAAAAATCTTAATTGTGTCAGGTATACAGAGCTATAAAATAGTACCAAACTGGTACATCTAGAAGGAAGAAGAAGGGCATACAAATTCACTAAGGCCTAGCTTTCTTAGTTTCTCGAACACTAAGGTACATGCAAGACCAGCCACCTTCATTTTTCCTCCTTTCCATCGGCAAGAGATAAGATCAGCAAGGTGTCTATAAATTACTTTTATGGATTTTAGGGATAGGGGCTTTCTCACTTTTTAGATTTTATAACTGGAGTTGCAATTTAGATTTCAACTATGGCTTCATAAAAGAAATCCAGGATTGCCCATTTGACCCCTAAGCAAATCAATCCTAATCCCATAATACAATACTCTTCCACAGGATTGAGCACCCTTTCACACACCCCACAAGGTGGTCCCACCAGGTCAGGATTAAACCACTGTACTCTTGCTCATCCCCGTGGTGCCACTGCAGTATACCTGTTGCATGGATTAGCGATGGACTTTCTCTGCCAGGACACTGGCTGTCGTAGTCAGTGGGACCAGCCTGGATGTCCAGTGCATGCGGGGACAGATGCGAGGAAGCAGGGACAGAGCGAGCTGCAGCACATACAGGGCACAGGCACGGTGAGGAGCTGGACCTGGTGGATGTTGCCCGACTTGTTACTAAAACCTCCCTCAAAACAGGTTTCTCCTGCAGTAACCATTTCTGGTGCTTATCTATCCTAACCTCTAGAAGTTTTTTTCCCCAAAATATATGGCTAAAATATTCCACCAAAGGTGGTTGTCCCTTCCCTGCTGCTGAAGGACAGGGGATTGATTGCTCTGTGCTTTCTCACAGCCTTCTCCAAGGAAGGCTTCACCTCCTTTCACCTCCTCAAAGGAAATTAATCCACTTCTTTCTACAACCTTCTCATTGGAAACAGCTCCCACTACCTCACTGTTGCTCTTCATCTCCTCTGGGCTCTAAGTAAGTGTTTCCACACCCTTCTCAAAGTGAGCTGGCCAAAACTGGACATGTTATCCCAGTTCAGCCCCCCCCATCTCTGAGGGGAACAACTGCCCCAGCCCAGCTCTGGGGCTTCTGCCAATTCCCTCAAGAAAAATAAAATTCATCCTATGCAGCAGGATTATACCCCTTCTTGCTGAATTTGCTTCCCAGACCCCTCTTGCACTAATAGTTACCTGCACCCACAAATTCTTTCCAAGAACAGCGTTGTGCTGTTGTCTCTACTGAGTCCCAGCTGCCAATGCCAAATTACTTCATAAATTTTATCATCAACATCGGTTTGAGTTTCTAGCAAGTAAAGTGCTTCCAGGTCCAGCCTTGCTGGTATAACCGATACCATACTTCCCTTTCTGCAGATTTCACTCAAATGAAATGGCTCCCTTCAAACAACAGTATGAGCTTACGTCTGCCTCAGACATTAAGCCACTAAAAAAAAATCCACCCCACACACAGGCATGCATTTTGCAGATAATCTTCCTTCCAAATACAGCTGTCGATGCAGTTGTTAATTATCAGTTTTTAAGGTCACTTCAAAAAAAAAATAATCAGTTTCCCCCAAAAAATCATCTCAGCAAAATCTCCAGCAGTCACACCTCGTATTGTTGTTTTAGAGCTCAGCTGTTCAGGGCGAGATCACTGTCACAGGCAGAGGGGTGCTGCAGGCACTTGATCGATTGAGAGATTTTTCTTAGGCCAATTCCTTGCTTTTAAAATGATTTATTGCACATCAAGTAAGAACAAATATTCCTTTAACGTCACTCTTGACACCAATTCTAAAGGCTGCTCTTAGCCACTTTCCTAGACAACCACTAATGAAAAAGCAGCAGCCTCTCGGACTGGATGAAGTCCAGGATCTGAGCAAAGTTTCATAAAGGAATTAGGAATTGCTGTGCTAGGTTAAGTCATTGATCCAGTTAAAGGATTGAAGACATGGGCACATAACCAATTACTTAACCAATTATCCCCCAGCAAGTGAGCCACGCTAATTGTTGATGTCCAAGCTCTCAGCCTGCTGAAACGTGCAGTAAAATGTTAAAAAACATGCGGTAAAATGCTAAAAATGCCACCTTGCGGAGGTGAATCTATCCCCGAGGGAAGGTTTGTTAGCAACATTCATTTCAGAAGCAACGCTGCACCAAAAGCCTGCCCTAAGTGGCATCTTAATTATCACACAAAGGATAATCAATACAGAGAGATCGTGACAAGTAGGCTACTTCACCAAATAATTCAAATATTTTGAGACTCTCCAGAAGAAGAGGCAAAACAGAGGGGAGCTTTCTGGCTATTTCTTCTTAGCAGCTATTCCAGAGCTACCCTGATGCTCTCAGATACAGCACTGATTTATTTTTTTTCCCACTCCTGGTGCAGCGGTGAGAAAGGCACAAGCCAAGAGCTTGGCTCCTCAAATCCACAGTGAAGATCTTGGATCCTGTCAGCTGGGGAAGTCATTCAGGGAGAAAACAGAGCACAGACTCTCGCAGCAGAGGTTCCAGTAAGGACAACTGGGAGGGTCCCACTGGGGACAGATGCCCAACTGGCCGCTGCTTCAGGAACAAGGAGCCATAGCAGGGAGCCCCTGACCCAGCAATGCCATCAGCAACGAGGTCCCATCCACACCTCAGAAGACCCAAGTGTTTAATTGAAGCTTAGCTGTCATTTGAATGTTCACTTTCTAGGATCTCCAGTAAGGGCAGAAATGCCACATCGGATCTCATCTTCGCACCGAAAGAGGAGTTAAAGAATAAAAATAGTAGCAGCCAGGTGCTCCAGTTCCTCAACTTGATTGCATTTGGCATGTGAAATATAATAAGTTCAAAACAGTAATTACAGAATAATGCATACGATAAAAAGACCCAACTCATAAAAAGGAAAGCAATTACAGGCGAAATTAGCTGGGAAAGAGAATTAATGGAAAAATATGACTGATGACGGAGATCTTTTAGCAGATGTCAGAAAAGTGACAATTAAAGAAAAAAGTCTGCTCAGAAAAAAAGAGATTTGTTTCATAAAATAACTAAATTTAAAGGAATTTGATAATTTAATAGTCAGGAATTGTTTTAAAAGCTGATAGAGAATAGTGCACATTCCATCAGTCAGGTCGATTAATAGAGGTAATTGGCTGAGCTGGCAGGAAGAAACCAGCAGCCACAAGCATATTCAGGATGTTTTCCAGTAATTCCATTCTACAGAACAGACACCTCTGTGTTTGGGAGGGAGTCAGCAAAGGGATCCATAGGATCACTTGATGGACAGATGCATGTCCAGTCACATCCCCTAAGAGGACCACAGGGCATCAAGTGAAATGGGTCAACACATTAATTAGTAACGTAATAAATAAGCAAGAGGCACTGGGAAGGCTGGCAGAAGACAGCAGAGGGAGAACAGACCCTAAGGATACAAACTTGGTACATCCTGAAGAAAATACCTCCTAATAAATAAGTTCCATGGAGAAAGGAAACCTGCCCATTTGAAGAATATTAACAAGCAGTAAAGAAAAATAAATTTGGTATAAGTGTGAAAGAGACCAGCATGAAAAACTGAGCGATTGCAGAGGACTGAGATGATTACATGATGGTTGGGATGACAGTCTCTATGACCATATGATATATGATGATTACACCTGAAATGCTATATGCTCAATACAGCAATTTCCAGTCCATCCTTATGAGTGGAAGATCTGTAAGAATATTTATTTAGTAAACAGAGTTATTTCTGAAGTCAACTGAGGCAGGCTCAATCTATATCATCCAGCTAACCACCTCCCACCCAAGACAAAGTCCTGCTGGGTCACGCATCATATTTCAGATTCCACAGTGCCAGGATTAAAGACAGATATTTTCAAACAGTTTTTCACTGGTCTTTGCTCTTGAAAATTACAGAAACACTTGTTAGAAAACAGCATTGCTGCAATTTGAATTCACAAGCCATTAAGCTTGAAGCCTTGTTCCCTGGCTGCACTCTAATTGCCATGCAGAAAACATTTCAGGGTGCAGATTTAAATATTAACAGCCTTTTAAAGTGTATTCAAACAGGAAAATATTTACAAGCAAGCGATGGTTTTAAAGTGTATTACACAACATTAAAAGACTAAATTGGAAAGAGGTGCCTGTCACAGGAGGGAAACCCTTTGCCTTAGGTCCTCTTCAAGGTTCAATGTAAGGAACTCAGGGCCAGCCAAACGTGCCATGCTGAGCAACCCCCACTATTCACAAATCTGCTTAGCACACCTTTACCTTGAATGCAGATAAACTGAGATACCTAAAAGAAGGTCTTTTCTGCAGTATCTATACAAACTTTCCACTATTCACCCATCCTGTAAGACCACCCTTGATGGAAAGAGAAGAACTCTGGGATGAAACGTTAACAGATCATTTCTTTCGCCTTTTAAGTGAACACCTGCCATCCACCTGAACCCACAACACAACGTGAGGTCACCCGGGTAAACTCCAGTGACACATGCACTAGGAAGCTGTTGGGAACACAAACTCCTTTCACAGCCCATCAGCATTCTCCACGCGGTCACGACAGAGTTCAGTGTTAAGCACTGAGTGTGTCTCAGCATCTGCCATTATTCTGAAGAATAGGCAGCAAATGAGAACAAGTGACGATGGCTACTCGTATGCTTAATTTTCAGTGAAAATGACAGCAATTACTGTGTGTTAGCTCAAAAGGATAAAAATATGTACCAGAATGGGGACCAACTGCAGATATTCGGACCACTGCCTGCTGCAGCCATCAGATAATCATAAAAGCAGGAAACAAGAGGGGAAAAAAGCTTATAGCAAAGCCATACCAGTCACTGAAGAGAGAAAAGTGCTGCAAAAATATCTGCATTAGATAAGAATCAACAGAAGTAGTTCCTGTACCAGAAAGGCACCCCGTTTCTGTAGGGACACAAACACATTCGGCTTAAATTAGCAATGCATGTAATTTAAGAGAAAGTTTCTTCCCCAATAATATTTGATTGGAAAAGATGTCCAGTGGACCTTACAGCCCACATGTCCAATAGTTACGCAGACAAAAAACAGAGCCAGGGAGCACACACCCACATTATCTAAAAGTAGCTAGAATTAATAACGACAGCACCCATTTTCCTTATATTTAGTGGTATGCAGAAATAAAACATTTTGATCTGATCACAAAAATTAGTGACATCTACCTAGCAGATCCCTTCTTCCCTACGCAAAGAAGGAATTTTACAGCTGAGCCCTGTCCTGGCTGATTTCAGTGATAAGATTTCCACTGATTTATAAGAGACCAGGAAAGGATCTTCCCACACTGTGGGTATGGAATGGAGGAGCCCAACCAGAGCATGGAGAATAAGTCTGATGAGGAGAGGCTGAGGGAGCTGGGGGTGTTCAGCCTGGAGAAAAGGAGGCTGAGGGGAGACCTTCTCGCTCTCTCCTCCCACAGGCCATGGGACAAGAAGAAATGGCCTCAAGTTGCACCAGGGGAGGTTCAGATGGGAGATTAGGAACAATTTTTAGATGGAAAGGGTTCTTAAGCCTTGGAATGGGCTGCCCAGGGAAGGGGTTGAGGCCCCATCCCTCACCTGGAGGGATTTAAAAGCTGGGATGCCATAGTGCTTAGAGACATGGTTTAGTGATGGTTTTAACAGAGTTAGGTTGATGGGTTGGACAAGATGATCTAAAAGCTCCTCTCCAACCCAGACAATTCTATGGTCTCAACAGAGCATGAGCAACACAGCTTTAGCAAAAGCTCCCGAGTATACCCACAGCACTGGCATGAACCATATTTCTAGAGGACTTCTGTATCTCTCCAGCAATGCAATAGCTGATTTGGCACTGCTGAGTTTTACTCTTAGACAGGAGCAGTGCTGTGTGCTGAATGTGGGTGACCAAGAGGAGATCACGAGAACCTGCGAGTGTGCTCAGCAGGGACCAGGGAAGGAGAGTTTCCCACAGGAACAGGGATGACTGATGGGTTACAAGTGCAGCTGAACAGAGCAGCCAGCAAGACCTGGGGACAGCAGACAGCCAGCTTCCATCCTTCCCTGCCCCACTCCACATTTATTTTCCTTAGAGATTCCCCATGCAGTTTTCAAGGCTTTAAATATTCGTTATCCTATCCAGAACTGGCACTGGATTTCCTGGGCTTTCTGCAAACCTGTTGCAGCTGGTCAGGAGCCTGTGATAACCCCTGCTTCCAGACTCTTCCTGCAGATACATCAGGTACCCAGGGACTTTCCCCACACTTGCAACTCACACTGACACACTGGATGCCCCATACCCACAGCATAATGCTTTCTGCACATCGATGCAACAGTTATCCAGATGTCAAAAAAAAAATAAAATAATGTTCTGTGCTCTTTTACCTTCTGCCCTTTTCTTCCCTATGCCTTCAGCCTGGTTGCCTCATGGTTAAACGGGAGCATTGAAGAACATATTGCCAACTGCACAACCCTGTATGAGCACCAGGGCTGAGAGCACGCCATCCATACCACGTCCCACTGGGTGCTCCCCTCCTGCCACTCAATGAGCTCATTAGATCAACCTAAAACAGGACACTGCACATAATAATTTTTCTTCTGCTTTATGGACTCCAACCAGTTTAAATACAATTGTAGTGGCTCTGATTATTCTTCTGTTTATACTGTGCTGGCCTGCCCCAGCAGAGATATTAAACAATTAATGACAAAACAAATTAAGCCAGTCCTAGCCATGGAATAAACACCTTCTGGGTACTGGTCAAAACCACAGTATTTGTGCACCTAAAACACATGTTCCCGACTTAAACCTGCTGCAATCGTGGAGCTTCCATTCCCTTTCAGCAGAGGACCAAGAGCTCAGAGCCCCTGACAGTTGGGTCTCCAGTCACCCTCTTGGCTGTCCAACTTAAGTACCTACAACATTTAACATTTCTGGACAGAGTGAGCAATGCATTTCACTTTGGATCTCAAAACCTGTGTGCTTCGGTCCAATTTCAATCTTTTTTATGCAAAATGAAACCAAGATTACTCCACAGAAGTCAGTGGCATCTTAGGGAGGCATCAGTCAGGCACCCACTGAGGTTTCAGGAAAGGGAAACAGCCCGGGAGGATGCTACTGCCCCACTGCTTGGCTTAGACAAGGCAGCACCATGTAAGTGATGTTCCAGGTCACAGAAAAAGAGGGAAGGTAGACAATGGGATGGGAAGGTGCAGAGCAGCTCCCAAAAGAGCAGCAGCACCAGGAAAAACATCACTGCCCCGTGTTGGGCAGCACCGCACTGAGCTGATGCCGGCAGTTTCGTGGCCAACCTGCTCCAGCTCTGCTCTGACCTCTGCAATCTCCTGGTCAGCCCCATAGGCTCCAACAATCTGACAAGATCCCTTACAGCAGCACAGCACAAAACTCATCACCTCCAAGTCTTCAGCTGTTGAAGTGAACATAAAGAAAATGCCAGGATGTCCAGCTCTGCACTGCCGGTGGGATTCGCATGTCTATGAGGATGTCAAAGATAGTGATACATCCAAGCACAGACTTGTGGAGATGTATCAAGCATTTATAAAATTCAGGAAGCACTCGAGAGGACAAGCAGTGGTACACAAACACCCATTTTGTGCATGTAGGTACCTTCTCATAAAGTATGTGTGATTTTCTCTCCAGCATGAAGTAACAGCAAGAAGGATGGGGAGGAGAGCGGGCATGAGGGAGCCTGAAACCCTAGCAAGTGGGCAGCATCAAATATTTAGGATATGTCTGCATTGAAGAGCAGAAAGTCTGCCTGCAACCCTGACCTGCAGCGGATGTTAACGTACAGACTGTGTCTTCTGGTAAATAACAGGGTAAATAATGCACACGGGTATTTGCAGGATGTGCAAAGTCCTAACAGCAGACTAAGAGCTTTATATACGATACTGAAAACCCTTTGTTTGTTGAAGGTGGGAAGGAAGTGGTTGTTTTTGTGAGGCTCCAATCTCATGATAGCACCACAATGTTTCAAAAAAAAAAAAAAAAATCTTTCTTTTGGTAGAAGAGACAAACCCAAAGATCCTTAAGCAGGATAGGTCCTTCAGCTTTCTTGCAGGAGACATGACGACAGCCTGGGAACCCGCACAGCCTGACTCCATGTGCCATTCACCTGGGTGATGCTGCATACCCCTAACTGTGATCCTGCTGCTGTGCATCGTTCCAAAGGTGGTGCTACACTTGGGAGGCATAAAAAGTGAAATATTGTTGCCAATACATGAAGTCTACTGAGGCTTCTAATGAAGGAAGATGTGGAAATTTGTTAAACACTGATAAAAATGATGATATAGTTCAGAATAGCTTATTGTCTCCTGAGAAAAAAAAATAAATACGGCTTGTTACTCTGCTGAAAAAAAAAAAAGTAGAAAAAGCTTGTATTAGCACTCCAATAGGCAGTGTTACAAATAACACCACTGCACTAAAGAATAAGTTACCCGATTGCAGGCTTTTCGATGAAAACATGTCCTGAAGGGTAACAGCAAATGCGCTTGCTAGAATCAAAATCTGACAGCTAAAACCATCATATAATAAACTAGAAATAAAAGCATTATTCAAGCAAAGCTGGGTTCACTTACTACTGTTCATGCACTATAGCTCCCTGTTTGCACCGGGCTGCTTTAAAAGGGGCTGTCCAGCCACAGCTCTATGGTTGACACAACAGCTATACCAGCTCCTTCCCATTCACTTAGGGTTGGGTTGCAAAACCTTGGGCCTTGATGTTTACGTGTCTCGGCCCATTAACACGACTGCTTGCAGCACAGATACATAATACACCATCTAATGAGCTGTGCAGAATCTGCTCCTCAGGGTTGTATGTTCAGTTCTTGATAACACCACAGCTCCCCAGATACTCTGGAAAGCAACACCACAATGCACCCTTCCCTGTGGGTGCAGCAGTACTTTGAAGGACCAGGAGTGTTGAAAGGACTCTCCTCGAAGAAGGCTGGAAACAATACTAAAAGCATTTAACCCTTCCCACCACATACTGAAGACCCACACCACAAACTGCCCTCTCTGACTGAGGAATGCTTATGCTGTTCACATCCCAGCAATGCTGTACTTCAGAGACCTAACGTGCTCGAAAAGTGTTTATTACCTCTCCGGTCACTAACCATATTGCCTCTTCATAGGGAGAGCAAAACACCCTTGTCAAACACATTTTGCTCTCCTGGACCTGAAGGGGCAACTCATTCCCAGGTACCTGGATCCAGCAGAGCAGGGAACACGCAACCCAGTTCTGCAGAACACCAGCCCAGCCTCTTGCAGCTGAGACCTTGCACATCCACAAGATGGAGGTTACGGACAGCAACGTGCAAAGCTGCATCCCAACGCGAGCAGCTGCAGAGCACTATCTGATTCAGTTCACATTTGCCTCCCGAAGGCCCCAGGGCTCCTAGGAGATAACACGTCTCGTGGAAGGGTAACACCAGAGTGCTAATTCTGCACGTCCACGTGTTGCTAACTCCCTGAGAGCTACATACATGGTAGACATCACACTCAGTATCACGCCCCGAGAGCGAATCCTCACCGCTGGCTGTTTTCTAGTTGGAGTTGCTTTTCTGAAGTCACTTTTACATACCAAAAACATTTTTTGTGTATGATTCAGAAACATGCTATAGTAATAGAAGGGAAGAGACAGGGAGTCTGCCCAGCTCTGTTCAGTTTTATCTCTACCAGCTGCTGTACAAAGCACAAGCAATTCAGGAATCATAGCAAAAACATTTTTCTAAACGGTCCTATGGTCTATTGAGAGGGACGGAAGTTTATTACCATCAATGACTCACTCCCTGCTGAAGCTTTTTCCTGGATGAACTGTGTTCTGCACTATTATGTTCCAGTAACAATAAATTAATAATAGGCGAGGGAATTCATAGTTTGCCTCACAAAAATGTAACCAAAGCAAGGAAAATATGGAATATGCTATAGAGATTAAGTGAAATATTTCATTCCTCCCCCTCCAACGTGCAAGAATTATAGCCCTTCATAACAAATTTTAGTATTTCTTTGTCACAAGACACGCACGAACACCAAGTATTGAAAAGGAATTGTGTTTATACCAAATGTAACTTTAAAAAAAACTACATTTTTTTCCTCTGCCAGTTTCTGGAGTAAGTGCAGAAAATTTGCTTCCCCCACACAGCTGAAAAGTCAGAAGAGATCTTAGGATACCTGAGATCAATTCCTGACCCTTCCAACATTCCTCTACGATCCCTGACAAACCATTTCACCTCCCTCTGCCTCTTCCCCAGCCTGCAAGTTAGGAACATCACTTCCACCTCAGCAGAAAGCAGTGGAAACAGCCTTTGTTAATGATTTTTAGGGCCACATTTAGCTACAGGGAGGCAGGAAATGCCACCTTAAACCCAACAGCTAGGTGGAGTAAGAAGTTGACTTCACCTTTGCATTAAAAACCAAGTTCACTCTTCCTGGTTCCTATACAATTGGCTGTCTTAGAATTTCATGCTATACATATAGGACTTCCACACCATCATGTCTAGAAGGTTTTAGTTTTTTTCAACTATACAGCAACGTGGGGAGCTCTGCAGAATACTCCCAATTTATAAAAATAAAACCTGCTTTAACACCTGGCTCATACTGGAAACTATAGAACTAGAGTTTCATACTACACTAGCAAGGAACTTGTCTTTACAGAATTAAAAAAGAAAATCTTTTAAATCTGGAAAAGATACTTTAAGCTTCATGCCCATGCACATCCAAGTCTTCCCCCAAACTGACTCAATCCCAAACTCTAACAACATATTGTCTCTTCCATCTCTATTCTTTATCCATCTTACAAATCCATTTCTACCAGCATCTTAACACCAATGTAGTCATGAGCATGCCTATGGCCCCCTCACTCGTGGAAACAGTCCCTGTTTCACAAGTTTGGTCCTGGTGGCATCAGTCCACCAACCTTTGGCCACCACAGAGTTGCCTGGAAGAAACCTCCCATTCAGTCTGTGCAGGAAGAGACATATCTATTTACTGCCATTGAGGTATGACACGCACAGCCTATTTACAGGAACAATCAAGATTCAATAAAGTAACTTCAAAACATGCCAGATGTCAGGCTCTGTGTTTACAGAGACAGCAAAGCCATCTGAAGGCATCTGTAATTATTGCTCGCTCTGGAAGTGGGAGTTTTAAAGGGAAAGGTGGGTGGAAAGGGGGAATAAACTCCTGTGGTTCAGACTGTCGATAACAGCAAGTGTTAGTAATGGAACAATTAAAAAAAGGAGCAAATTTACAAAAGCTCATCCCACCCATCTGAGTAAGCAGGCAAAAGCAAAGAGCTTGGCTGCTCCAAAATGGTGTGGGACCATGCGGTCTGAACTGGGCTGGGGACCTCCTAGAAACACCCTGCTGCCCCCCTTCCCAGAGCCAGGAGGGCTCCCACAGCACTTCATCCTCCAAGCACAGCACATGAGCTAATTGCAGCAATTCTGACAAAACTCACTGATTTAACAAGTGCCGAACAGACAGAGTGTCTCAGATGAGCTCTGGCTGCTCCCATCCCATCTTGATTCATTCAAGAAGCAATCTTGGAGTGGCAATGTGGCTGAAACCCTGGGCAGGCAGCTGCAGCACTCACTAGCTAATGACTCCCCTGGTTAGTCCCCTAAGTTAGTCCAAGAGCCAGGGAACAAGTTCTTCTGGGTCTTCTCCTGTTCCTGACACATGAACTTGGGCTCATTCACTCGCAGCAGGTATAATTCAAATACGCACTTAAATGCTTTATTAAATAGGGATTGCTGAACTCAATCCAGAATTTATAAAGCACCTTGAGCAGGAATATAAGTTATTATAGTGACGCCTTAAAAAAAAAAAAAGCTGTATGAAAAGGAAACATTTCTTCGTGGCAATGCAGATTTCCATTGTTTTAGAGTCATCATTAGGGCATGAAAATGGTCTGTGAAACATTTCAGATGGCATGGAAATGATTTAGACAGTGTTTAAAACTCCATTTATGGAAATTTGGTTATAAGACTGTGAAATGATAAATGTCTACCTATAGAAGCAAATTTACCTTCCAAATTTATGAACAAATTTAATAAAGGCAGCTTCAATTAAAACCAACTTTATTGATATTGCAAAAACTCTTGGGGGGATGCAGAATGTGTCTGGAATCTGAACTCATCATTAGTGCTTTACTGAACAAATAATAATTAAAAAAAAAAGGCTCTTTCAGTGATGAATGCATATCCAAGTATCTTCATATTCTAAGTATGCTCAGCATCTGCCATACAATATTAGCATGCAATGCAATTTCAACAAAGGGAACAAATAAAGGTATTTTAACAGTGGAAGACATGGAAGAAAGAAAAGCACTCTCACCATCAGCAGCTGAGCCAAAGAAGGCTCTTATACCACCAACGAAGGGAGGAAGATAGCATTAGAGAAGAGTGTAAAGAAGTATTTCAGCATAAGAGACAATAATTTAACTTAAAAACCATATCTAGAAATAAAATGCACATGTTTATTTTTTTTTCTGCTTTCATCAAATAGTAGCCAGACCTCAAACACACAGAAGATGCCACAGTTTGAGAGGAGCCCAGCTCACCAAACCCTAATTCCCAGCACACCTCCAGCAGGAGCTCAGGGAACCCGTTTTGCCAAGGGTGGAGGGATGTCACTTCAGACCAGGAAAGCTGTAAATTTGAAAGGCTTACAAGTTTGCACCATTAGCAAGCTACTGAAAATCTGGTGCTGGTAGAGAAGAGGACCTCTGTGGAGAGGAGGAGGAAGGAGGGCAGCAATAGGGAGGTGCTGGGCAAGTCCACAGCCACCCAGCCACTGCATCCATTAGTTCATGGCCATGGCATGAGGATGCCCCTCATCTAAGGTGGCACTTGCCCACAGTCACCCGACCAGCAAGGGACAGCAGCTCTCCCTGGAAGAGCTTGTAGAATGGCCTTATGCCCTACAGAAGGAAAGCAGAAAAGCACAGCGATGGAAGTTAACATGAGAAAGTTTGGCTCCACACAAATTTTACTTTCTTTTGCAATTCATCTTTCTGAGCCCCATTCATATCACAACCACCTCCTCCTCCTCCACGCTGGGTGCAACCACCAGGCGGAGGGCAGGACAGGATCTGTCCTGTTGTGCTTCCTCAAAGGTGTCCCTCACCACTGTGGCTCCCCCGGTGCAGCCCTGTGAGGAACCACAAGAGCATCCCGACCCCCCGAGCCCCACGGGGGTGGGAGAGTCCCACGGCCGCCACATCACAACGGGGACTGTTATTCCAAATAAGGGAACTTGTTGCAAACTCCCCTTCGAGCTGCCTTGTTCTGGCTGGTTTATGTTAGGGAGACAAGACTAAACAGACCTTCACATTTTCAGAATTAACCACTAAAAATGAAAAATCGGTTGTTTGTTTCCAGAGTGCAGATGAAGGAGAGTCCTGCAGCCAGCAGTCTCTTTTGGAAACTTCACCACAGTGAACCCAGCACCAGGTTATCTCCTTTTTCTTAAGAGTCTTTGGGATGGATTCAGCAAGGAGTAAACATGTGTGAGCCTGGAGTCACACGGTGGTACAACCACACCATCTCCCTCCAGTTTCTCCCAATGTGGACCAGGCTTAACATGTGGCCCCACAACAGTTTTTCTATTGTTTCCCCCATTATTTTTGCCAGCGTGGAAGTCAGGTGGGTGTTTTTTTAAGCTTACCTATTAAATGTCAGATCAGGAGAAGTTTCACTGCTTTGCAGCAAACGTACACCACATACGCTGTATCTTTTAACTGCTGTCATGACTGTACATAATAGCATATACTTAGTTGCCCCCTTGTTATTTAAACTGTTTCAGTTGTCTTTCTATCAGGTCTCCTATTTATTGCAGCAAGGTCTGAACTAGGTATTTTTAAGCTGCACTCCTCGAACAGATGCAGCCTTACTCTGTCTGTCCCCTAAGCTACGTGGAAGCTGTACGACCACTTTGTGCAGTGCTGAGCTCAGCCTAATATTACACCCTCCCAGGGGAGTTTATTTACTCAGGTTCAGCCTAGGCAAACTGAATTCTCCTCTGCCTGACACATGGACATATGCTCCCATCCCAGCTGGGTATCACCTGCTTAACCCTTCCTTTGCCTTTCCCATCTCTGCACAGCCACAGGCTGTTTATTCAAACCCGATCAACAAGATAAGCCTCAACAGGGCAAGGAAATGCAGAAAACGAAGCCAAATACTGCCCAGGGTGTGGCGTTTATTCAGCAACAGAATTTAAATGCAGTGCTTGTGGTTAAACAAAGAGGGAGAGAGACAGAAGAGAAACAAGGGGAGGTCCTAGGAGTCAACAAGGGCACAAATCACATCCTTCACCAATGCTTAGAGGAAACCCCTGCCCAGCTCCTCTTGCATAAATCAAGAACTAGTCCCATCAATCCCATGAGTGCATTATTGCCCCACAATTAAGCTATTGAGAAGCCTTGTTCTTCCCAAAACCAAGCTCAGTGGGCTGCCAGCTCCCCACCCCACCTGGGGAACGCTGGGGCTGCAGCAGGGTGAGGACTGCTGTAGCCAGAAGAATTAATGATATATCCCAGCTAAGGGCCAACTCCGCTATTGCTGCTGTGCAGGGAGCACGACCACCAGCCTGTCTTACTGCTGGCTCCCTGGAGAGCCAGACAAAAGCCACCACATCAGTAGAAAGCAATTAAACAGCCTGGAGGAGCACTGAGGAGCAGCACCACCCGGCTTCAGGCAGGAGAGCTCCGAAAGGACCAAACTCCTATCAGCCTCCTTTCCTTCCACATCCCCAAGTCCAAGCAGGTTTTCAAAGTGCACACCAGGAGGCTTCAATTCTGGCTGTGAAACCAGTGGCCTTTTTGATCCTTAACTCGCCTCCTCTGCGTTCCCCAAGCCCGTGGCGCAGACACACAGCAACGAGGACTGGGAAGGCAAGGCCATGAGCACAACGACTCACCTGGCTGCAAACCAGGCCTCTACGCTGCCAAATTAAAGCAGAAATGCAGATGAAAAAGATGCCTTCCCCAC
>JAHREE010000098.1:5981819-6012267 GCA_033628505.1 Tringa tobata
AAATCACAGCCAGACAGAAGTCACCGGCCATCCCGGCTGGGTGCAGCAACAGTGACAGCTGGCGGACACGGGGGGAAGCCCCACACATCCTCCTCCTCCTCTTCTGCTTAGTCTGAGCCAGACCCCCACAAGCCTTGGAGAGAGGAGACACAGAACATACACTGGGTGCCAAGTCCTGCACGCTTTGGGCAGAAAGCGCCCAGGACCGAGCCCTCCCAGCCCCTGGGTGCAGGCAGGAGCCCTCTCACCCTGGTGCTTTTATCACCAGTGCTGTGCACCCTCCCTCTGATGAGATTTTTGGGCGGTTACCCTCTTACACAGCACCAAGCAGGCATTTCATAGAATCACAGAATGGTTAGAGTTGGAAGGGACCTTAAAGATCATCCAGTTCCAACCCCCCTGCCCTGGGCAGGGACACCTCCCACCAGACCAGGTTGCTCAAAGCCCCATCCAGCCTGGCCTTGAACCCCTCCAGGGATGGGGCAGCCACAGCTTCTCTGGGCAACCTGTTCCAGGCTCTCACCACCCTCACAGCAAAGAATTTCTTTCCAGTATCTAACCTAAATCTCCCCTCTTTCAGTTTTAAACCATTACTCCTCGTCCTATCTCTCCACTCCCTGACCAAGAGTCCCTCCCCATCTTTCCTGTAGCCCCCTTCAGGTACTGGGAGGCTTCTATAAGGTCTCCCTGGAGCCTTCTCTTCTCCAGGCTGAACAATTTGAAAGAAGTTATTAGCAAAGCCATGGGGGCATGATTTTCTGCCTCTCAGTTTGCTTGCTGCCCCCCCGCCTCCTGCAGCACCCACCTGCACCTACACACTGTCCTGTGGAGGAGAAAGTGGGCTGCTGGAGGCACAAAGTCTGGCTCTTCATAAATTTTAAGTTACCAGCTGTGGCCTCATATTGTAGAGAAGAGTAGAGGAGATGGTGAGTGCCAACTGATGGGAAGATATGCCCAAGATCACACCAAGAAAGCCACCGGCAGCGTGTGACAGGAGTCCCAAGGTTTGGAAAAACCCACAAGGCAAGAAGCACCTTTGGGTGCAGTCAGCCCAGGGACCAGCAGGACCCCAGTGCCAGCAGGGGTGGCAGCCATTGACACCGAGATGCTGAAGAGTCTTAAAAACCGATTCTTATTCTTCTTCTGGAGAGAAAATAGCTTTCTGAAATTGTCCATTATTTTCTCTCACACAAGCAAGGAACAGACTGTACTTTTTGCTTCTGATTCACAAATATTAAATCCCCTCTTCCCACTATTGGTGACTCAGTGAAGTGACTCATTCACCTCCAGATAGTTTTATTTCCCCCACATTTGAAATTAAAAAAAAAAATATAAAATATCCCCCACATTGGCCTCTTGGAAAACAAATAAAATAGCATTGTCTTCTACTCACCAGTCTTTTCTTACAAAGCAGATTAAAAGAGAGTTCATCTCAGATTCCAGACACTAATTCACTCCTCTGGCTGGTCTACAAAGCCAGCAGAGTCACCGCACAGGGGGCGTCCTGCCCCTGCTTTAACTCTGTTTCTCTCCCCACTAGAGGCTGCTGAAGCAAAAGCAAGGTGTCAGCTCTGCTCCATGCAGGGTGGCCCTGGGCTTCCCAACTGCCCCCCTTCGAGCAAAGCCAGAGCCCCAGAAATAAAGTTAGGAAAACGGTGGAAAAGAAAGATTATATTGCAGATTTGTTTTGCATTTGGCTTCGGGGGGTTGGTTTGTTTTTAATGATGAGAGGCTCTGCTCTGAGTCAGGGGTCCACAGAGGCTGTTGGGTGATGGAGGGCAGGAAAAGAGGGCACCGAGACCCTTGTACAGACACAGCTGCGTGGGAAGAGAGGGGGGAAGGACGACGGTGCCATCCCTCAGGAGGTCAGGTGTCCTCTGCTGCACAAAGCATTTCCATTGCCCCATTGGCACAAAGGACAAAGATGTTCGAGCTGAAAACACTGCAAACAAGGCAAGGTGGCTGGGCAAGAGCTCAAGGAAAAGGAGAGCAACTTGGAACCCTTGTGAAGATCCCAAGAGGATCAATACCTGCAGACCCCGTCTTCCCAGCGGTCTATCTGTTGTGTCTAAAGGTAGGGCAGCACACATCAGCCTCCTTGGATAATTAGACAGTGCTTTTCCGACACGGAGCTCAGAGCTTTTCACCCCGTTACCCAGAAAAACCCAAACCCCTGCAAGGCTAGCGTTGGTCCCTTGGCTGACACCACCGCTGAGCACTCAGGGTGCAGAAGATTTACTGTAGCAGGGATCAGATCAGGATCACAATAACTCCTACATGCCCAAATCTATTAATTTTCCTCTACTAGAGAAGGATTGTTCCCAGACTGAATTTATTACCCAAGAGCTGAATGAGCAAGTCTGATGTTTCAAGGCCTTCTATAGCCCCATGTAACTCAAAGTTTACCTGCTAATCACATCAAATCTTCTCGTTTCATCCTTGCTGTATCCAGTGAACACTTTAATGAGTCTTCCTAATGTTTGCACCCATCAAGTATAGTAAAAACATGTCTACTTATTTAGTCTTTACTTGGCAAAGCTACTCATATACAGCTCTTTTAATCTTTGCTCTTAAAATCAACCTTTTCATTCCAATTAATAACTGTATACTTATTTTTGTCCGAATTTCTTGTTAGTCTTTCCAGTGACCAAGTGCCCAGAATTGATGCGTGAGACTAAAATCAGTGAACTCAAAAGAGCATCAAGTCATTGTGCTAGAAATAAAGGATGTGGATGTGCCGAGGACCCGAGCCTTGTGCCAGAGAGCTGATACGGTTGTGGGATGATAACAATGAGAAAGCAGGGTGCACGTCACTAAACCACTGCATCCACAGCCTTGTCAAGCCAGCCTTTGTGCCTTCATCCTTCAGTGTCACACATCCAGCTCTCCTTAAAGGAAAACATTTGTGCAAAGTGAGAAAGTGAGAAAGTGATCACACTTTTTTTTTTTTTAGGTAGAGCATGGCCTCAAGGGATGCTTCTGTTGAAGATTTATCATTGCTACTTAAGATAACAAAGAGTTAAAAAAAAAAAAGATAAATTACCCTGCCTGCAGCAGAGAGCTAAAGAAACCAGTTCTTAGGGGAATTGGGGATACCTTGTAGCTAAAGACAGCTGTAAAATTGCCACTTTCCAGTGTCCTTAGCAAAGCAATTCTTCAGGTCACACATCACAGGGAAGGCGATCCGGAGCCACAACCCCGGACACAGAGCTCCAGCACAATTATACAGGTCTCATTCAAGGATCTCATTTCACTGCTAAGTGAAAGCCCAGCACCCTCAGGGCTACCATCAACCAGTGGTATTTCCCAAGCATAGGTTACACATGGGGCTCTAGTATTCCAATATTCCAACCCCCTCCAGTCAAGCATCAGAATGCCAAATATCATCAATATTATGTTTACCAATACTCTTGAACTGCCATAAGCGTTGAATGTGTCTTTACACAATAAGAGAAAGAGACGTACAGAAAGATAAAGATGTTTCCAGCAACACACATCTCTGATTAGCAACAACTCAGGGGATGGCAAGTTGGGGGGGAACGTTCTATTTCTCTATTTCCCCACTGAATAACAGCTACCACTTTCTTTGCTATCCTAGATTTAGAAAGTGATTTTTATCACCTGAGGCAGCGTGATTTATTAGCAGAGCAGGTACAGTTGGTTCCCAGCACTCAGCCAACTGGCACTCTGGGAAGAGTCAAGAGCTGAAAACTTAGAGGCTGAGCCTCGTCCCTGCTTTTACAAACTTGGATGAAGTCCCAGCTGAAGACACAATATAGCAGTAGGCACCAGCAGAGAAGCTACAAGCAAACTTACACCCAGGAATTGGCCATTAGAGAGACCCAGTGAGGTTCATCCCTCATTATCATATGAAAGCACAAACTTCATCACGGGGCTTGGGGAAAGAGGAAAAACAACATAATACTGAAATATTGTTAAAATTAAGTGTGACCAGCTGCTTTCCATGAGTTTTAGTAGTAAGTCTGAAATACTAATGATTTCTGATTTAATGGAGATGTAAGAAAACCGTGATACAGAGTTGGTTACTACCTTTTAACTTCCAGACTCCAAAAGAGCTGCCAGAGAGCATTATTTTTAATGCACTCTCACACAGGGGTAGAGTTTCCAAGGAAGCTGCCAAATCTAGCAAAGGTCTGCACTTTCCCTTTCCAACACTTTCTTAGAAAGCTGGAAAAAACATTACCTTACTTAAGTGGCCATTTTAATTAATCTAGTTTTGCTTTAAAAACAACCAAGAAGAAGGAAGAATTAAGTTGAACTTCTGGGCACTTAATATCGTTTCTTTTGACACGGAGCTAACGAAAGCTTGACGGGCAAGTCACATAGGAGTCATAGGTTTATAGTAGACTGTTTTAAGAAGATTTCACATTCTCTAAAGCAGAGTCTGCATATTTCTTACTGCACCAGAACACATAGACCATAATCCTAGATGGGGCTTCTGGCTTACCATAAGATAAGCTCCAACAACACTGGTTATTACCACTTAGAAAGCCAGAGCCTCTTCCCACCCAAGTAAACAAGAGCAGAGTTAGCTTCTATCTTCTATTCTTTGTCCTAGACACATCATTTAAATGAAAACATGGCTAAAACCTGGGCTACAGATCTGGAACTACACACTTCCAGTTAAAAGCAGAGCTCCCAACACCTTGTTGCTCAAAGCAGACATCTCCTGAGCTGGTCATGCATGAACAGCAGTGTCTATCTGGGAAGGAAAGAAGTAGGGTACCTTGACTGCAGCCAGAAGAGACAAATGCAAAGCAAACAGGTTGGTGGAAAGCAGCATTTCCCAGCATGGACTTCTGCAGAGGGGAGCCAGGTCTCAGCTCCAACACCCACTCCTCTGCTTCCAGACTGAATGGGAAGGGAAGGGAAGAAAGGTGCAAGGTGGCTTTAATATCCAAATTAGATGAGATGACTCAGCAGCCCATTCCAATTAATTCCAATTAGCTCCACCCAAAGCAAGAGAATTCCAAGCTTTTAACACCATAAGGTAGGCCTGGGGAAGCACAGGGAGGCAGAGCAATGAACCTGCTATTTTCTACCTGGTCAGATGCAAGCCCTTCCATTCAGCACTTGATGTTTAGCCAAGCTTATCACCTATCTCTGGCTCCTCTTGGTCATTAAATAAGGAAAACACACAACCCATACTGCTGCCCAGGGCTGCAGAGGTCTCTTAACGCTAGCAAATGCTATTAATGCAGTAAAAAGAAACAGATTGCCAGGGTTGCTATCTCACTCTTTCCTGCCTATTAAGAGAGACACAATCCCCACATTGAAGGTGGGAAGGAGGCTGCAGTTGTCCATCCAAAGGGTGAAATGCATCAAGCACAAAGGTTTGGGACATAGAAACGGGGTATTTTAAGAAGGCTTAAAAAAGAACCAAAGTGTGTGCTGGTCTCTTGCATGGGCCTGAATGTCACCCAATGACAGCCACACGCTTGACAAATGGCAGAAAGGAACATTCTGTGCTATTGCGTTTTTCTTTTCAATATAGATATTATCACTACATTAGTCAAGCTAGAGCTGAACTGTCACAGCTCTTTCATTATTATTTACCAAAACGGTTATCAGCCAGATTTGTACTATTAAATTCCTGTATCATAGAATTACTCTAATGCCCAGGAAACGCAGTATTATGGAAGTGTTGTTATCCCCCAGCTTGTTTTTTTGCTTATCTCTATTACAAGGCTCTTTCTGTGCTGGCTGCCCTGCAGGAGACTACAGAAGTCAAGTTGTACCTGGGGGTCTCACCCTGCAGGCTTGGGGGGCTGCTGGCTCTCACAGCACTGCTCTCCTGAACCCCATCCTTTTAAAGCAACTTTTTTTTTTTGGAGCCTAAATAATTCAATGCAGAACATAAGTTTTTTTAAAAAGGTTTTATTTTTCCCAGCAGCTGTTTTATTTCCTACAATAGCTGACACACACTAGTCCTTTGAGCTGACTCAATGAAGAAAGCACTCCCATTTTCTTTGCAGAATACTAATATCATCTTTGGAAGCAAGTTCCTCGACTGAAGCTCCAGAGGCAGCACAATCAGGCCTCTGTGGTGAGATGATGAAGAGGCAAAATACTGTATCTTGCACGAGGCCCACTCTTCCACAAGCCCTGGGATCTTGCCTGGCCTCTGGGCAAGACAGGAGATTGGTTCCTGTGGTGGAGATACATGGAGATACACACTGGCAGTGTGACAAGGCTGCCTCATCAGCTTCATCTGCTGAACTTGTGATACACAGTTGGACTCTTGGTTCAGAAAAATGTGAAAATCACAGAGGTGGGAAACTAGCCTTCAAGAGGCTGCAAGGGGCAGCCTTGCAAGTCAGTGCACACAGAGTCATCTCCAGCTTGCATGGGGCTGTCACAGAGGCTAGAAAAGGTGTCCGCAGGAGAAGAATCACCCCTCAATTGCACCAAAGCTTATCAACTCAAGCCAACAAGCTGGTCAAATGACAACCCCACACCCTGAGTTTAAACATACCTTCAGAGTTCTGTACAACCCTTTCAATGAAGTTTAATTTTCAGCAAAACCACATGAGATGATCCTTCCACAGGGATGATGTGGCTTCTCTCCCTGGCCAGACCATCCCACCCCACCCCTTGCCTCAGGACACATGGCATGGCACAGCAAGCCCCCAGGGGGACCTGACCCAGCTGAAAACTAACAGAAATAAGAGGTGTGGAGAAAAGGAATTGCTTTTTGGCCAAAAGAGATGGATCCTCTCACACGGCCACCAGTGGCAGGGGAGGAAATGTGGGTGGCAGCAGACCCAGCACTGATCAGCTCAAACCTCCTTTGAACTCACACTGAGTCACTAATTTGGGTCTAAATGACGACAGCTGGAACCAAAAACTGCCATTTTTCTTTCCTGCCTCTCAATTCTGCTTAGAACAAGACCATAACAACAATAATGCAACTCCACATCTCTCCTTCCTTTATCCCTGTGCATAGGCACTGAGAGGCGCAGAGAGGTGAAGCGCCTTGGTATCTGCGTGGGAGAGCTGGGAACATCAAGTAGAGGGATTTATCTCCACTAAGCCCTGCTGTGACTAGTAGACCATGCTGTCTTACATTAACAAGCAGATTTCTGCAGTGTTCAGATTCTGTTCTCCTGCAGAGATTGCTGCAAAGCAGAACGATGGGGACAGAAAGTGCCTCACGCTCTTTAGGGCTGTCCCACCACCACGCGCGTGTCCAAATCAAGAGCAAGAAACAGTGAAATGGTTCCTTCCCCCCAGTGCACTTCACCAGACTGCAGTGGTCCTGGCTCCCTGAGGAAATCAGATAAAACTGCCCAGGACACCACTTTGCTGGCAGTAGAGGCACAGCCATAAGCCAAAAGGACTGGTTAATTTAATATTTGTTTCCAGCCCCTGGGGTTTTCCTGAGGTTAGACGCTGGTTAATCAAGCCATAGAGCAGCCATTCAGCACCTGCCCCACAAAGTTGAAAAGCTATCCTTAAAAAAAAAAAAAAAAAAAAGTAAAATTAGGGACTTGTACCAAAGCAATACTGCAAATTATGCTGCCAACACAATTTGCCGTGGTTCTCTTTTTTAACCCCTTTCTGGCACGTCACCACCCACATGAAAGCCAAAAGCAGACTGTAGTACCTGGCTACACAAGGGCAGCCCATCACAGTGGTAATTCAAAAGCTTGTTCCATAATCCAACAATTTTTTTTTATTTTTTTTTTAATCCAGCAGCCTCATTATAGATTGATTGACACCTCTACCCATCCCAAAAGCCCTCCATCCCCTACAGCAGCTACTTCATGAAGTGTATTGAGAAGAACTTTGCTGCTGCGTGTCCCTGGTGCATTAGCTGGAGTTATTACATCCAGCTGCACAGCACAAAGCTAGAGGAAACAATTTCATTAGGGTCCCATTAGGCTTAGACAGGTTGGTCTTTTTACATGCAAGGGTATAGTGGGGAATAGCTTTGGGCAATGATTTGAATGCACTGCTAAAAACATTATCTAAACTACAGATCTGTATTTACAGGCACAGGCTTCCACCCATCTCTCAGCAGCACAGGATGGCAGTTTGGGGTCTGGTGGTGGTACTGGCAGCAGCTGGCAGTTGGTACCTGGTATAGCAACTCCTCCAGGTTCCTACAGGAGCTTTAGGTACCACGGGGACACAGGGGTCGTTCCCACTAGTTCCCTGCTTACTGAATAATCCCTGGAAGCTGCCACTAGGCTGGGGAAGGACTCAAAGAGAGAACATCTTCTGCTGGAAAAATCAGCCCTGCTTTGCTTGGTGCTTTGTGGTTTGCCTCCCTGGACCACCCTGACCCAGCGACGAAGCTGAAAGGCCACTGCACAAGATCCTTATTATGTTGATTTAGGGTAACCCCCTATGGAACACGGCACAAGTCTAATGATCCAACCGCAAGAGATTTTGATTTTTTAAAAGGATAATTCAGTGTATCCGTTCAGCTAAACAGAAAGCCCTGTGTCATAATAAAGCTGTCATGATGTTCTGGAAATATGGTCTCACTGGAGGAACACATTGTAATTTTATATCCAGCTATTTAAGAAGACGAGGCCAAGCCCTGAGTGACAGACACTTTGATGAAACAACACATGAATTAAACATAATTATACTAGAAAAACAGTAAAAGAGAACTAATCATCAAGGCCCCCATGTTGTACTGCGAGCAGTGACATTTGCATTGGCACAGGGCATTCCCATCCAGAGAGCTCCAAATCCTCCATGAATATCAGTAATTAAATAGTCTGCCAGGCAGCCATGGGGAGGCAAGTTTCACTGCCCCCAGTTTTGCAGAAAGCAAGGTTGACATCCCACCCCAATCCACGGCTGCCTGTGAGGGCAGGGAGGCTTCTCCACCTCCTCTTTGCTCTTCCAAATAGCCAGCGTGCCCTTCACTTTATTAGGCTTTTCCTACTGGAAAAGATGGTGCACACTCCAGCTAGATCCTTCCCAAAATTCAGACCTAGGATCTGCAGACATAGTCTCACTAGGAAAGACTCAATGTATTTCCCCTCATAAAATTCAGATTTAATTTTACACAGGCCTGCCTGCTATAAACCTGTCTCCATATGCAATGTTCTCCCTATCCATATTTAATCCAGAAAAGAGAATATAACTGGGTTTAGGAAGCCTGCTTTTTTTCTAGGCTTCCATGCAAGCTGGATCTCAAAACCCTTCTTTATGTCAACATCAGACAACTGTTTCATAGACTTCATCTAGCAGGGTTGGTAAGTAACCTAAAAATGGCAGATGGAAGCATTAAATATTTATTGGACTGGAGTGCATTGATTTCGGAAATTAACACTTTGCAAATTACTTCTGTGTAAACAGTAATTAAACAGTCGGGCACAGTCCAGTCCAGGTTCTGAGTAAGCTGCAACTCTTTTGGTAAAACATATGTATGCATAAAAAAATACTAAAGCACGATGAACTAACACTTCTCCGCTGATTTCCATCTGCACACAGCAAATTGCTCCGCGACCATGAATTAAAATTAATTAAAACTTTGGAATGGTTTTCCACGTAAGGCTGGAACGGTGGGAGCCCTCGTGGCAGGCTCTCAGGCATCACGCCAGTTAAGCTTGCAGGGAGCAGGGGTAGATGATGCCTTGCTTTAAAATACCAAGGTCTCCATGACCTCGTGTTCCCAGTGTAACTAATGCTGGGATTGAACTGGTGACAACAGTGGGATTGAACTGGTGCTTGTAACAGGGGGAAAACAATGAGAAAAGTGCAACTGATACAGCTGAGCCCCTTGCAGGCTCTACATGTGTTCCAGGAGTGCAGTCGTAAATAGCATAAAGCTGCTATTTGCTTTTGAGCTCTCTTGTTCATGTGGGAATAGATTTGCTCAAGAGATATTGCAGTTTTATTCCCTTAAGCAAAATATTAATCTTCCTCTGGTGCTATTGCACTAGCAGTAATGAGACTTCACGCGATCTTTTCTTTAATAGACCCTTTATAAAGAAAATATGTTTTAACTCTGCTTTAAAGGTAGCTTCCTTTTCTGGAACTACAGGTCTTCCTTTCAAGCATTGTCCAATATCCTTCCCGGGACAATTTTCCCATTCACTGCACATTCACAGCCAGGATCTCATGAAGCTAAACATGTCCTGTTCATTAAGGCAATACCTGAAGCCTCATTAAAGTTCACGGTTGCTTGTAAATTAGTGAATTGGAAGCTTTGGGTACCATTCTGTAACCTTTACTTCTTCAGCACAGACTGCTACACACTATATTTTGTTACCGTAGCTGGATTTTTTCCATGCTCTGACTTCATCACTGCTTTTTCACTTTCTCCCTTCCCCCAAAACATATGTACTTAAAAACCCACCAGAAATGAATAAACCCACCTACATGGGGATAAATGGGAGCCCGAGCTCTTCCTGCGGCTGCGGTGATGAAAGGGCAGAGGCTCCCCACGGACCGCGCTCGGGAATAAGCAGCTTATCCTCATTTTACAGGCAAGGCTGGGCTTTGCTGTGGTGGTCGGGGCGGGAGGGGCATAGAGAGGATGTTCTACCCCCCCACAAGCCGAGGAGACATCCTGGCCCCACTGCACAGCCTGTCCCCAGGTACCACCCACCCACAGCAATGGGCAGGAGTGGGAGACACGGAGCTGGCTCCAGAGCAGCACCAGCACCCATGGCAGGAACCCCGACCAGGGCGCTGGGCAAAGGAGGAGAAATCAGGGGGGTCCTCTGGCTTAGCCCAGCCAGGAGAGGACAGGGTGCTGCTGAGAGCACAGGAGAAGGGTCTTGGGTGCAGGGGAGCCGTGGTGTCTGCACAGGGGCGATGAGGAGCGGGGAGGGGATGCGGATGCTCTGGCAGGGCTACGCTCATTTTATTGTGTGCACGCAGGCTGCTTCTGTTTGCTTTCTCCTTTTCTCCCATTTCCAAGGTGCAGATTGGTTTCGTGTCCCCAGGAGCTCCTACGAGCTGGTGAGCAAGTTTGCAGAAGAAGATGAAGAGAACAAGGCTGCCAGGGGACTTTAATGAGAGCTACTTCTATTCTCATGGTGCAGTTAAGAGTCACATAATGAAACAGAGGCTGGTTTGTTTGTTTTTTAATGAGCTCTATTTATATTTGACTTTAACTATCCTCATTCATTTTCTCTGAATCAAACCTCTACTGCTGAAGTCTTGTGCATCAGAGTTAATAAAGGGCAGCTATAATCTGATTTACTGCATGGTTCCAAACACGAACATACTCACAGGAGGGGCTGACAGCTTACAGCAGCAATGTTTAAAGTGGAAGAATTGACAGTAAAATTGAACATAACTTCTCGGCTGCCTCGCAGAAAGCTGAAGTAATCCCACAGACTTGTCTGGAGGCATTTTTCTTCCATGTTGTCGTAACACCGAGAGGTTAAGGCTGCTGTTAAAGCTGGGTTTATGGTTTGCAAACTGGAAGCTAGTGAAAAGCAGGTGCCTCAACCAACAGATTTCATGTGGCTGTTAGGGATGCCTGAGTGTCAAGACATCAGAGAGAGAGGAAAACCAAAGAAATCACATGTGAACTCACCCAAGGAATGCAAGATCTTCCAGCTTTTTACCTTCAATAAAAAAAGGAAAAAGAATGGAGGGGAGACTGTGGCTCATTCCCTATATAGAGGATTAACACAAAAATCAGCAGAACCATTCCTTTGATTTCTTCCCCTCTTTAAAATAAAGAAGTCACTGTTCACAACATAGCTAGAAATCCGAAATGGAGGTTTTTCTCCTTGGAGGAAGAAATTTTGCCCCTATCTCCCTACTTAAGCTTTTAAACAAACACAGCCTCATTCTAGAGGAGCAGCTGTGTAATTAAGCCAATTTTGGGATGAGCAGCGTGATTCAACAGCCAAATACTATCTTAATTATATACATTAATATTCTGCTAAGAAGATGCTTGTCAAAAAGAAAAAGAAAAAAAAAAGATAATTCATGTTATTGCACAAGGAAGGCCACTAAAAATATTAAAAAAAAGAGAGAGGGGTGCCAGTCCGAGACATGGGGGGTGACTGCACGGGTGTGAAAGAGGCTCCCAGCTGCAGAGGAAGCACCCAGAGAACGATAGATAACGAGCCCATCCGAGCAAGAAGAGAGTGGCCAAAAGCCCCCTGTTGTCAGAGGTGAATACTGAATGAGAGACTTCTGTGTCAGAGTCCCCCCGTGGCTGCCTCAGCTGCCGGGGAAGGATTTTTGGCTGCGAACTCTTCTATTTTGCTGTGAAGACACGCAAAAAGGAGCGTGTTCACAGAAAGAGGCAGCAAAGGGCGAAGCGAAGGGTTAGAGAGAGGAGCTCTCACGTGTTTGGTTGGGCACTGGGGTGTCCTCCTGCAGTGGGGACACACACCAGTCCCCATCTACGGACCACCCCAGTGGCTGGGAGGTGGGCGAGGGGCAGCGTCTGGCCCTGGGTGGCTGGTGGGGGGGCTTGGCTGGCAGACACGGAGGAGCACAGGGGAGAAGAGAAAGGCAGATCAGGAGCTGGGGAGCAACGTCTGTCACTGCCCCAAATGGGACAGAGCATCCCTCCTCGGGAAGCAGGGACAGAGCATCCCTCCTCAGAGCCATGGTGCAATCCTGCCTCTAGCTGAGGCTGCATTGCAAAACCACAGCACCAACTGATTCAGAGAGAAAAGAAGGGATTTCCTTGTGGGCTAGGAAGCCACAGCGGGATTTGAAACTCTTGGTTCCCACTACGGACCAAAAAAACCCCAAAACGCAAGGTGTCAGAAAAGCCAGAGCTGCCTAGCTTGTATTGAAACACTGATTTAAAGGGAGTTTGCGATTGCACAATGGCAAGAGCCCTCTGGCCTCAGGTGCACGAGGTGAGTTTGGGGGATTTCTGGCTCACAGCCTCACCACAGGGCCCCGTGCTCCCATCAGCACCGAGCAGCGGGGCTGGCTCCATGTGTGAAGAGGAGATCTCCAAGGAAAACCCAGGTGCTGCAGGAAGCAGGGCTGAGAATACAAAAGCATTGCTCTTTCTGCTCGAACAGGCATTGAACAGGCATCATCCTGCAGAGGTGCTGTTCGGGGCGAGCCTGTGGTGCAAGTGCAGAAAAGCCCCAGCTGGCTCAGGTCAAGGCTGCAGCGGAGCTGCATCGACCACCCCAGGGTATGGGCAGGGCCAATGTAACCCCCTGAGATGCCCACAGGTGAAAAAAGGGATGCACACATTGGGATGAGCTGGCACGGTCCAACCTGTCATGGAAACTGAGTCTCTCCACCTTGGGCTGTGACCAACGAGAAAGTCTGAGAATGTCACATGTGATGGTGCTTTGCATTTTATGGTGCTTATGGGAACAAAATGCCAGGCAGCTCTTAAGCTAGATTACATCAGAATAAATCATCCTGGATAGTTTCACGTTTGGCTTTGCAGAATCAGAGCTCACATGAAGAGCTACAGAGACAAGTGTGTTAAGCAATGACAAGGAGAGGTGGCATCAGGGTGTTCCCTGGGACTTAAGGGTTTCTGTCATGTCCACCAGCAGTGTCCATACACATGGCCACAGCACTACCTGCTCCCAGACAAGAGTCACCAGTCCTTCATTGCAAGACAGTGATTTAGGTCTCAGTTCTTGCTCCCCATACATTTTTACTTGTAGACCCCACAGAAACCCCACTTACCCCCCCAGCTCTTTGATTCTTGCAAAAAAACATGAGTTTCAGCACATGTCCCTGCAGCAGAAACATGCCAGGAATACTGGGGAGAAAGATCATTTTCCTACCCCATCCCAAGCTGGTTTAAAAAATGATGCCTACAAATGTGTAAGAACTCAGTATCCAAATGACATGTGGCAGAAACACAGCAACATGGCTCTCCTGGAGAGAAACACTCTATTCTGCACACAGCAGAGGGAAGGGCAGGTTGAGGGCTGAGCTCCCATTTAGCAGAGTCATTTGTCCAAATCTCCATGTCCTACTAAACCAGGGGCCACGGTGGTGAGGAACAGCTGCTCAGTCCCTCTATTGCAGAACAATCTAGAGGCAGAGACAAATTTTGCCTTCAAACCAGTCCCAAGGCTTACTGCATGAAGGCTGTTATGCTGGCACAGGGATGGCAGTGACATTTTGCCTTAGGGCTGGAACAGCAACCCGGGGTCCAGCGACCCCACTGTCTCCTTCACAAAGCAGAAAACCACCAGTGCCTTCCAGAGAAATCCCAGGAGCCCAGCACAGAGATGGGATGGGATGGGATGGGATGGGATGGGATGGGATGGGATGGGATGGGATGGGATCTGGGAAATTCAGTAAGGGGAACCCAGACTTTCCATTTTAATCTCTAAAAGGTTTAGGAAACACTTCTCTCGCCCAGCTCATCTGCATGCTTTTGACACTACAGAGGTAGAGGGGTGTGTGTTTTGGACTTTGCCTCTTGGAGCTTGTCACATGCAAAGCTAATAGCCCCAGTGCCTTCCCTTGGGAAGGGGAGATGTAAGGGCACCCATCTCACAAACAAACGTTGGATTGTTACTCATCTTAACTACACAGAGGGCCAAGGTCTCATTAATTAGCACTGACATTTACAATGGAGGCCACGAGATATGAGCGATATGAAGATGGATGAATTCCAAGGGGATTTAGGAGCTAAAAAGGGCTGTGGGGGATGGTTGTCTGTTGTTTGTTTTGTTTTTTACTTTGAGTTTTCTGTGTAAAGAGGGACTATTGACATTTGAATTCACTTTTGTATTAGAATAGGTAAAATTGCAGTCAGTGTTTTGCCATGTACCTACATCCCCAGGTGCTGCACACTGCTCAAATGAAAAAGGGACCCTTGGACTCGCCAGTCTCCAGCCATTGGACTTGTGTGTGGACCTGAAGGTCACAGATCAGGAGGTGTTTGGCTGAAAGGATCTGGCTTAGCTTTGGTTCAGAAGATTTAAAAAAAATATATGCAAAAGTCAACCAATTNGGGTGGGATGGGATGGGATGGGATGGGATGGGATGGGATGGGATGGGGGAAATTCAGTAAGGGGAACCCAGACTTTCCATTTTAATCTCTAAAAGGTTTAGGAAACACTTCTCTCGCCCAGCTCATCTGCATGCTTTTGACACTACAGAGGTAGAGTGGTGTTTTGGACTTTGCCTCTTGCAGCTTGTCACATGCAAAGCTAATAGCCCCAGTGCCTTCCCTTGGGAAGGGGAGATGTAAGGGCACCCATCTCACAAACAAGCGTTGGATTGTTACTCATCTTAACTACACAGAGGGCCAAGGTCTCATTAATTAGCACTGACATTTACAATGGAGGCCACGAGATATGAGCGATATGAAGATGGATGAATTCCAAGGGGATTTAGGAGCTAAAAAGGGCTGTGGGGGATGGTTGTCTGTTGTTTGTTTTGTTTTTTACTTTGAGTTTTCTGTGTAAAGAGGGACTATTGACATTTGAATTCACTTTTGTATTAGAATAGGTAAAATTGCAGTCAGTGTTTTGCCATGTACCTACATCCCCAGGTGCTGCACACTGCTCAAATGAAAAAGGGACCCTTGGACTCGCCAGTCTCCAGCCATTGGACTTGTGTGTGGACCTGAAGGTCACAGATCAGGAGGTGTTTGGCTGAAAGGATCTGGCTTAGCTTTGGTTTAGAAGATTTAAAAAAAATATATGCAAAAGTCAACCAATTGACTGCCTCTACCAAAGCAGGGTCAAGCTCATGATAAAATAAAACCATCTGCTCTTTCAGACTTTCATCCCAAACCAGAATAAACCTATTTTGATGTTCTTGTGGACTTGGCTCCTTCCACTGTCTCTCATGTGCTCCAGTTGACATTATCAGGCATTCAGATTCTTTGGATGAGATCCTCAGGCATCAACCAGTGGGATTAAAATAAAGATCAGTTGAAAACAAAAGCATTGGTGGTTCTTTTGTACGCTTTCTGATTTTTGAGCCATTAGGTCATACTCCTTTTATACCTTGCAGCTTTTCTCTGTAACAGAGAAGTATATGAAATAGAAGGGGGTTTAAACAAAAGCTAGGATTCTCATGTAATCCCTTCAGTCCAGCAGCTGAGGCTTTAGGAAAAAAATCAGTTATAATGAGAGCTAGAAAAGCTGCCCCAATTCATGACTCTTTTCTATATGACAATTCCAACAGCAGAAACAACTGCCTTGTTTCCAAGCATTAAATAATCCCATTTCTCACCTTCATCCCTACTGCGTCGCTGATCCCTAGGAAAGGGTCTTCAGAATTCAGCAGAGAAACCCAAATTCGATTCTGGAGAGGTAATTCACTGGCAGCAGGGGAAGTTGGGCAGAAGGGGAGCAGATCCTGTACTTGATCCCAGCCCACCTTTCTCCACCACCACCTCAACCTCCACATCCTCTCCAGTGTGAAGATGGGAGGGTCACGTACTCACACGGAGCTCTGGGGTCTCCTTCCCTCTTCCCTTCCCAACCTGAAGATTCAAAACTCACTGAGACACGAGTACACCATTAAGGTAGAGAGCAGGAGGGTTAACATCTGCGATCTGCATCCCCTGGAAAGGCAGGAGGACACGCAGTGTGTGTTTCTGAGGAGTGCCATCAGTGGGCAGGGACAACGCCCTCCCTTTATTTAAAACCTTATTTAAGCCAAGTCAGAAACCCCCATCACCACTGGTGTGGTTTTCCACAGCACAACACATCAAACGCTCACAAGCGCTACGATCCTCACAGCAGCTTTCCTCTCTCCTTTCCCCATCCTGCTGATCGTGATGTCTGGGGCTATAAAAAGGCACAGCACAAGAGCATGTCTCTCATTCTGATCTGCTTCCGTGTTTATAACCATCGCTTATCTAATGACACTTAGGAAGTGTTACCAAGGAGACTATTTGCATCCTGCACGATGTTGCTAAAGCAACACTGCTAAATTAGATGCGGCGCTCTTAGCCTTCACCTACAGTATTTGCATTGCTATTAAAATTAAATAGTCCCAGGCTTAAACTATATTTGGGCCACTCACTCATCCAAACACCTGAAAATAGTCCAATGGCAGCAGCTACGGAGTTCCCCCTTGAATCTAGCACATCTAGGTCTCCATCTCTTACATGTATTTCGAGCTTGCCTGTCGATGTGACCTGCAGACAGAGCAAACCATCTTTCACGCTACAACCTTCCTCCACAGGACGTGCTGCCCCTGTATGTTTGGCTTTTATTTGAATACTTCAGGAGATTGTAACTGCCATAAATAATTACAGCATCTTAGTATTTGGTGGAGCACGGCAGAAGGCAGTTTGCAAGCAGGGTTCATTTTTGAGGCGCAGGATGGCTCAGAGGCACTGGAAATGGTGACAACTTGCCCGAAGTTCAGGGGTCGGCTCTTCATCCCCACCCTGAGCCTGGGTTCAGCCGCAAAGAGTCACCATTCAAGGGCTTCAGGATGGCCCATGGAAAGGTTAAAAGGCTAAATAATGACTAATAGGGTAAGATACTCATTAAGGAGGTGGTAAGATAATAAAATCATACCAATTTAAAACCATTAAGAACTATAAACAATCTAGAAACAAAAACAAAGGCCAGGGGCTGTTTTAGGGGAAGTTACAGAATAAATTAAACAAAGAAGCACAAAAGACGACTGGTAGGAGGGAGAGTGAACAAAAGGAGCCAAGAGGTATGTTTGCAATGGTTTCCAAGGCAAGTAACAGCTTCTCTAGAGTTCGGACATTTGTCAGTATGCTAAAAAACATACTTAAAATTAAAATACACCCCCCTCCCCATGTTAATGTAAAAATATGGACAGTCAGGAACTTTACGGCAAATAAAATTGAGTAGCAATATACTATATGCAGTTGTATATATGCAATAAATATAATTTAATTGTATTCTTCATGATACCAAGCAATGTCACAACAGCTCTCCGAACTCAAGTATTCTGCTGCAGACCTAGAGCAGTGTATTATCTCCAGGGCTTTCTATTTCGATGGTCTGAGCAGCACACTTTGCACAACCACACATAATAATCAAATACCGTCCTACCAATACCTTTAGCTGGAACTCTCCATCACTATTTAATATGTTTGATCCAAAAATAACTCCTGCTTTTAACACTCTCAAATTTAACAGATAAACTCAGGCAAGGACATAAATACTTGGCATCTGTCACTGAATTCAATCAGCTCCCTGAATCAGGGCAAAAGCACCCTGTTCCAGCTCTGCCTCAGTGCATAATAGGGTTTGGGTGCCTCTTATTAATAAATCCTTGCTTTAGCCCAGCAGCGCTACTAAAAAGCACACCTGGGAGCATTTTACTATATATAAAACCTCTGTTCCAACAGCAAATTTGATCTGCCTGCAGAATCTAATCATGAGAAGGTAACTCTCCTTCCTGCTGAATAGGCTACAGAAGGAGAAAGCCCATGTCCGGAAAGCATTTCACCTGCCAGCGCTTTGGAATTGCTTATGCCTGGGAATTTAAGCTGAAATACCAGAATCTGGGCTGGTAAAGAATTTGCAGTATTAGGCCTCAGTTCAGGCAAGCAGGGTTGGTGATGTGCTTTGACTCAGCTGTGTCGATGGACTGGGGGCACAGGGGAAAGCGCCCAAGTCCCAGCACTGCCCTAGGAGGCAAAACTGGATCTGAGCCTGGATCACATAAACCCTATGGAAATTGATGGCCATAGGACTACTGTGGTCAACATTGAGCCTTCCTCCTGATGAACGGTTGTGCTAAATATAAATAAATCATTTTACCTCCCTAGACATCAGTCTACTTCAGGACAAGGGGATGGGACAAGCTCTCTTTCCTGCCTCCCTGCAACAGCTGCGCAGAGGCTCAATTCCTCAGGTTTTGTCGTTGCTTTAGCTCCTCCATGAGAAGGTGCAACAGGACAACAAAGAGGATGGAGGGATTGGAGCATCTCCCTGATGAGGAAAGGCTGAGAGAGCTGGGACTCCTCAGCCTGGAGAAGAGAAGGCTGAGGGGAGACCTTATGAATGCTGACAAGTCTCTAAAGGGGGGGTTGGAGGAGGATGGAGCCGGACTCTTTCCAATGGTTCCCAGGGACAGGACGAGGGGCAACGGGCACAAGCTGGACCATGGGAAGTTCCACTCAAACAGGAGGAAGAAATTCTTTGGGGTGAGGGTGGCAGAGCCCTGGAAGAGGCTGCCCAGGGAGGGTGTGGAGTCCCCTTCTCTGGAGATCTTCAAGCCCCACCTGGATGCAGCCCTGAGTGATGTGCTCTGGGCAACCCTGCTTTGGCAGGGGAGTTGGGCTGGAGGATCTCTAGAGGTCCCTTCCAACTCTGACAATTCCGTGATTTCGTGAATAGAGGTACAGAAGAAGATTTCTGTAGTTGGCCATGGCTGGACAGCACGTCTGTGCCCACCAGCACCATGCTCTGCTGAGCTGCCAGGACATGTGCCGACACGATGCCAGTGAAGAGCCTTCTCCAAGCCATGTGGTGGTGAAGCCACCCCACAGTGGGCAAGCAGCCCTGGGGTTTGAAGAAATACTCAAAGTTTAACAGAAAGAGGGTGGCTCAAGTCTCGTGGGGTTTCACATCTACAACAGCCGTACTCCCTCACACCTCCTCCCGTGGACACCACAAGAAAAGTTCATGAAGGTTTAGAAAGCAATCTGCAGCCCCCCGTGGGAAAGGGTTATTTGTGCCCCCACACAAAGGCTGCAGAAGGTCGTTTTTGGCTGCCCATACTCAACCCATACTCCCTTTCCCAGGAGCCATCCCTCCTCACTGACTTCAGGTGCCCCATGTGAAACAAGCTGGGGAAGGCTCCAAGGAAGGGTCAGAAACGAGGAGAGAGGGGAGGAGAGGAAGTATTATTATCCTTGCCACCAGCCAGCTCCTCCTTCTCCCATGGGAAATAAGATCAAAAAGAAAAAGAGGTTTTCTCTGTGCTATCTATGCCTCTGTGAAATTGTCTAGGAACTTTCTGTTGGTGTTGGATCAGGTCCTAGACCCATGTGGACAGAGCCCACATGTATGATGTGTCTGGGTTATTCATTAGCAAAAGTGCTCCCTCTGCAATCAAGCATGTAGAGCACCTTTTGAAAACATGCCCTGCTCCATATCTGACCCAGTGGAGTTGGCATCAAGAAGTTCTCAGCACACCCTGAGAAATGCCGCTGGACTGCAAAGTATCATTACTTCCCTCATCCCAGTTCCTACAAGGCCTTATCTAAACTATGTCATAAATCTTCTGGGTTTTATCTGAACTCTCCTCCCCCTGGTGACATTCTGTACTTCTGAATAATGTTGTCTCCATGTGACTTACAAGGAGAACAGCAATAATGCTCCAGCAGGAGCAAGGGAAGCAGTGGGAAAATTGCTAAAAGCTACACTGAACTGTTTTCCTACTTGTAATCTTCTGTCATATTCCGAGTTGGAAGATTAGATAACGAGACTATTTATAGCTGCATTGCTGGGTGTGCATCACAAAACCTTTATTGTAAGACCACAGCAAGTATGAAATTTTAATTTTGCCTGCCACTTCCCTGTGTCACAGCTTCATTTGCAGCAAAGCATTTTTTTTTTTCTTTCGCAGTGGGGTTATTAATAATGGATGTAGCATTAACATTTCTAAATTGGGAGTTTACCCTCAGTCTCTGTTCCCACCCATTGCACGGAGCCTCCTGGCTTTCGTGTTGGACTGACAATATCTGCGCAGCCACCAAACACACAGAGCGTGAGCAAGAGCAACCAGAGCTTGCTCCATTCATTGCTACGGGTCCCACCTGCAGGACTTCTCTGGTTGAAACCTCAAGCTGCTTTTTAATCTCCCTGCTAAGTCCTCCAGTGCATGCCAATAAGGTTTGAGAACAACTGTCCAAAGGAAATGCACCGAACACCAGATGATCTCCACAGGCTGTGAGGCACCCAGCAGATGGTGAGAACTTTCTGCCACAGCTAATGCAGGGCAGATTTCAAGTGGAGGAGCAAGGCCCCCGGCTGTCAGTACTTATCACTTGGCATCTCAGCTCTAAAGCTTTTAAAACAAAAGGTGTTCATGGATTTGAGCAGGGAGAACTTTTAACACCTTTTATTTTATTTTATTTTATGCCTGTTAAGGGATACAATTGTTGAAGGGTTGTACCATGAAAACAGGTACACTAAACGATAGATGGGAATGGGTACTAAGGAGTACTAAAATCAGAGATTACCTGGGTCCCTTACAAAGTGTTCACCGTCTTTTTTAATTAAAAAAAAGTAAACTATTTCAGCTACTTCCCCTCTTTCTGTATTTGCTGAAATGCTGCACCATAATCAATTAGTGAGGCACATTTTCTCTTTTCCACTTTCTAGCACATCTATTCAAGTGACTCACCGACTCACGTAATACACAGATTCTGTTTGCCACATTTACAGTTACTTGTATCCTGTCTTCTACAGTGACTCAATATTTCTATAGGAAACCATCTCTTCCCTTCCTACCTAGTAAACACTTGTTAAATACAAAAAACTGGCACTCATCATGGACAAAAATGATCCCTCAAGATAGATAAATATTTAAAAACACAATGGCACCGGTTACTCAAATCAATGAAAACCTGAGTAATACAGATAAAATTAAATGCTATATGAAACAGATATCACATAAGGAGCAGATCTGAACTAACCTTCTGATGAAGGGTTGGAATCTGGATGGTAAATAAGCTCTGCCCCCATAGCTGCTTGGCTTATCTGGCAAAAGCCTGTCCAGGAGCAAGTTAAGACTAATACTAATCTTTACATTAGATGGTGTTGATGAGCAGCAGAGCACAAAACAGAGTCACATCTCCATCCAAGTAGCAGTTAAAGGAAAATCAAGCAGAGCTTATGCCTAACAGAGGATAAAAGATGATCAGTGGGGTTTTTAAATCATATGTTGATGTATGGGAAGTCAATGTAAATTAGAACGAATCAAGCATAACATGATTACCTTTCTTCTGACCGGGTCAGGGTTAGAGCTACAGCTTTGAAGTAGGGTGAAGCCAGAGGGATGTCCAGACAGGGGCAGCTCCCAAAGAATTTCATCCTCCCATTCAGCTCCCCAGGTAAGAGACAAATACCCCAGAAGTGCCCTGGATTAATTCCATTGGTACAAAGGATCTCACATTTCCAGCTCTGCTCATGGCCCCTTGTCACTGCAGCCCACTGGCTAATTACTGACACTGGCACCAGCTAGTTACAGAGCTCCCCAGCCATGGCTTTGCTGAAAGGACTGTAATGCAATGGGAAAATAACCTAGGAGCTACTGATCTTCTCAAGTCCTGATGCTAGCCATAGGGTGTGTTCTGGCCATAGCATAAAAATGCTGAGTTCAACAGCCAACAGGGAATGCCTGCGTGTGCCCCTGCACACGTGTGTAAGCCCACACATGCAAGAACACCTGGAAGTGTCAGTGTTACCAGCAGGAAACCCAAATACTGAACACGAAGCAACAAAGAGAGGAAGAAGACTCTGCAAGCAATGCCAGTACTTTAGAATCTGTTTTCTCTAAAATCTTATTACTGGTTTTCCAAAAAATGTTTACACTTGCTGCATTAAGTGTTGTTGTTTTAAAAAACAAAAAAAAAGCCAAACCCTGCATGGTATTTTATCTCTGAGGTTGGCTGAGAACTATTAACATTTACTTTTCAGAATTTTTCATAAAATAGCCCTGAGGCTTAACAGGACAGTTCTCTGAGAGCTGAGAATCCTTCCCTTTTGCTTCAGCAAAGAGTTGAACCGAGGTGGACTAATGGAGAATTGTATAAACATAATACCACCATGGCATCCTCCACCCTATAATTTTAAAACACAATCCTATTTTAATCCTGTAACTGCAAGGCCAAATAACCAGCCGTATAAATATGAACTAGAATCTTATATACAACATGCTTTTATCAGCTAGAGATCCCCAAGAATGAATGGAGACCTACCTCACCTCGATTTTAACCACATGGTTACATCAACACAGACCTTATTATGGGTAAGTCTCCCAGTGCCTGCCCTCCTCCCCAGCTACACAGCTAACAGTACCCTAGTTAGCTAGCTTAAAAGGTACCTCAGGCTCATGTATACGTCCCAGCCACAACAGAAACTTTAACCATTGCCAGACCCTAAGTCTGAGTTAAAATTCAGCTCTTGCCCCCAATACTTTGGGATTTGTCAATTCGTGGCACAGCACTGAGCACCTGCACGGTGCTGGGAATAAGGTTAATCTTAGATCAATCATTTCTGAACAGAGACACGATGGAAACACAGGCGTTGCAGACCCCACTCCCCGGGACAGTTCAGAATTGGATTGCTCGGATGTCCTAAAATTTCAAGGCAGACCAAGTGAGAGCAGACGTGGAACCTCAGCTTGAAATAAGTAGCCACCGTGAAGGTACGCACCGTAAGTAAAACAACGTGTACTTATGTACTTGCCACAGGCAACAATCTCAGTGATGCAGAAGTAGCCGGTTCCTGCAATTATCCTAGCAGCAGTAGGTAAGAACAGCTGCCAAATCTGAAATCTTCCAAGCCTCTGTATTAGAAACCTTCCCAGATACAGGGATACCCACAAAAACTATTTCAATAGTCTAGGAAACAAATTGAAGTGGGGGCTACTTAGATCCCCGTCACCAGGGAGGTCAATGTAAGCAAAGACAACCTGCTTTCTCTTACTCCAGAAGAGCCCTCAAATGCAAAAGCGCCTTTATTTATCAAAAGCACAAAGTGCAGGATACACAGCCTCTTCCAAGAAAGATGTGATGGGACCTTGTCACAGTCCCTACTGTCTCCCAGATAAAGCCTAGATGTTTTGTGCGTGACCTCAGTGCTGCCATGGCAATGAACCACTCTGTAAACACCCAGGCAGGGACATTCATGCAAAAGAGGATGGATCCAGCTAGAGACCAGCCAACATCAGAGCAGGTTCCGTCCGTCACTGCAGTGTCTGAACAACCCAGCTCCACCTGTCAGTAGTGTGGAGAAGTTTTAAGTTCTCATTTCAGCATTATCCTTATCTGCTGAACATGTGTAGCCTTAGAAAGACACCCTTGGGAAGTCCATATGAGTAGGGCCAGTGTGTGGTCTTTGTACGTACTGAAGTATGTAATTTCAAAGGGTTCCTCTTCCATGACCTCCTCCAATCTGCCATAAAACCAGACCCATTGTAGCACCCACAACATCCACCATTAATGAGCTTTACAGAGCTACTAGCCACTGCAGGTGGCTACAACCTCCTTTTGTTCAAAAGGAGCTGGAATCTATAAATGTCATTTGATGTCCTCCTAATACTTGTACTGGAAGATACAGTGAAGGGTGGAGTTCTGCCCCTTCTCCACATGCCAGTCATTTCCTACCCCAGTGGTCCCTTTTTTCCAGAGGTAGGTGTCCTAATTTATTTCATCATTACTTATATGAAATTAATCCAGACTTTTGACTGTCCCTGTTGCCCTCCTCTGAAGTTTTTCCAGTTCTCTTGAATCTTTTTTAAGAGGGTGGAAGGGGAAGAACCAGAACTACACACAATATTCAGATTTATACAACAATCTAATTACAGCCTCTCTCCTGTTTGGCTCCTAGTATTTTATTTGCTCTTTTTAATTGCTCCTGAGACTTGGACTAATATTTGCAGATCTATCAGCCTACCAACGTTTTGATTCCTACTGGTTTTGCAAAGTAGCCTTTCTTGCCCTTGAGAAACATTGAGCACCACCTGTTGGCAAAGGGCCACATGCTTTCCTGGGAAATTTCTGAATACGCTGCAGTGTTACCTGCTCCACCAAGAGGCTTCAGCACCTTTTGAAAAGGACGATGGGAAAAGAAAAGTAAGATTGATAAATTGCTGTGGTTGGAGCACAGGGTGATTTGAGGCAGTTTAAATGCAATAAATCAAAGTTCAGTACCTTGGGAAAAAATCTAGTGCTTGGGAGAAGGTCATATAAACCTGAGAACCTCAGGCAGGAAAAACTTTATACCTACAACCCAGACACACTGACAGGTCAGAGGGAAACCAGCACAATCCAGGAAAGAATGAAAGCAGAAGGGCAGGAAGCAGGAGGAATCCTTCAAAGCCTGGAATGATGAAACTTTTGACTCTCTAAGGCTGGAAGAAAATGAAATAGTACTTCAAAGAAGAACCAATTATGACAGCAATGGCAGCTGAGGTTATCTCACAGCATCACTCTTGGCAAATCCCTGCTGAACTGCTTGCACCCCGACTTCTAATCCCCATGATCATCAGCTGCTGATGTCCTTTTACTCCCCACTTAGTTTTATCTAGCGAGCACACAAAATGGAGCTGGCAACAGCAGAGACTTTCCTCTCAACAACATACAATTACTGAAATGCCTACACCAGCCAGATTACTATCGCCTGCGTGTATTTCACAAGCTCATAAAATACCAGTGAAAGGAGATGTAAGTCCGACGTATTTATGAGTCGGTGGGATGCAAAGTTTGGAACAGCGACTGCAAAAATGCAGGCAAAGACTGTGCAATCGTGACTGGTTGCCCCCCCGTGGGCCAGGAAAAGCAGCCAAGCCCCTGCCTCCTTGGTAAAGAGCTGCACAACGGGCTGTGTCTCCGGGAGCTTGCAGCCAGAAAGGCAGAGTCCCACCCTTCAGCAAATCACTGCCAACTCCGGCTTCAGGTTTCCCAGCAAAAGAAAGAAGAACCGTCCTGCAAAGGTACCATCCTGCCTCACATGATAGTCTGGACATGTGAACCCCAAATCACCCCACAGAGATGAGCAAGAGCTGTCTGTATGAATGAGCAGTAAGTTCAGGGGACCATGGAAGCACCCAGCACAACGTGACTCAGATCTCGACGGGAACCTCCAGATGCCACTGTAATACAAATAATAAAGAATAACCCATGAGTAATCAGCCGCTGCTGAAAGGAGTATCTCTGACTAGCTCAGGCTGTCTCTGAAACATAGCGCATGCATTCTTTTGCATAAATATCATAGGTGCATTAACCCATGAGAAAACAGGAAGAAATCCTGCTCGCTGTCATTTACCCTGGAAATCCAACTCCCAAGGCAAGAGGGGGCTCAGGAAAGAGCAGCAAACCTGAGCAGGAGGCCGGAGGGAAGGATTTCAGAGAGGAGACGGTAATACTTCTTAGCTTTTACAATGTAATATTGATCTGCTGTCCACAGAGATGGCTAAGCCTTCTTGAAGCTGAGGACACGGAGACAAGTGACAATAAAGAGCCTTTTGCCCACAGAGCATGGGAGATGGCATTCAGGTCCCATGCCTCACTTTTGGCCCAAGGACTAGGAAAAACTGCATTTCCAGTGCCCTGGACCAGCAAATCAGGGAACTACACAAGAACCCTAGCAGGGTACACAGCCCACACATCGCAGTGGAAGAGTTAAACACATCCAGCAAGGCTGAGCAGTAGCTAAGGAAGGAATGTAATAGCTGCAGAGATTTGGAAGATGGAACACTAGGCAAGGAGGGTAACTCACCGAGCTACACCAGGACTGAAAAGGAGAATTAAGAGAGGAGATTGAATAGACGATCTTGGAAGAACCCTGGGGCAGGGGAGATGGGTTGAACTGTGGGTGTATGTCTTGGGAAATAATAGAAGTCTGCTTGGTTGGAACAGTTCAAGCCAGGCTGCCCTGGCACTAGTAAATAAACAGTACACAGAGCCACTGATGCAAAGATTGATATTTTTCATCTCAGAATCCAGGAGATTAGATATGGCTGGAGATTTCCCACTTGGTTCCACTCTGAACAGCCACACGTATCTTGTTTGATAGTTATCACAAACCATATTTCAGAGAGGGTGGACAGAAAAAAATTTCCTGGAGTTTATCTGGGTGCATCATTGGGGAAATAGTTTCCAGATAAATATAATCTTTTGCTCAGCATTAGGAAAGTACACAATGGATCACCTTCCGTCACCCCAGAGAAGCAGCCACATCTGGGTTATGGGAAGGGAAATGCTCACAGGAACGCTGAAAATAATCTCACCTCAACCTCCCCATCACGATATCATCAAGTGACAACCTCCTTCCAACCACTGACCATGACTTTAAAATTAACAGCTATATCAGGATGGTGGCATCTGATCAGCTGTGGTCTTGGAGGACTCCATTTTCCACTGGCTTTAGTTTTCACTGTCTCCAAACCAGCCAAAGCCTCCAGGCACAACTGTGACACCAAAACCAGGATTAACAATCCGGGCATGACATACTGCTTTGGAATAGGTAATTCCAAAGTGCTTGTGCCTAGTGAGTGAACAGCTGTGGTGAACAGCAATGTGATGTCCTTTTATAAAGGGCTGGACATATCAGATTTTAAAGTACTGTCCTACTCTGAAAGCAGCTGGAGTTTCAGGTTTACTGTTGCAGGAACCTTCAGTAAAGACCTTCCTATTTCAGTTGCCTGGTTTTAAAACTGCAGCTGAAGTCTGAGAATCAAGTTGGGTGCTTTCCTTCTTATGCACGACCATCAAAAGCAAAGCAAGTATTCTGCCAGCCATGCTAGTCTTCAATGATATGTTATGCCCTCAATACCATCAAAAGTATCATATGGTCTTCAGATTTACTTAACTAAAGGTGACCATTTTTAGCAGGACTAACAGAAAAGTATAAAAATTTTCAGTACATGTAGGCAACAGCTCTACTATTTACACAAGTCTTATTTCTTATATAGCAGAGATGAACCTGTAAGGTTCAGGGACTGACTTCAGAGTCCTCAGACCACCTTGGAAAACTTAATGCAATCATAGATTCTTCATTAGCGAGAATGAGCCTAAATCACCCCTGGCACCAGCTTAGGAAGAGCTCATCACAGAAGGAAAGTAAAGTACTAGATGGTGGCCAAATTATCAAAGTTCAGTATAACAAACACTGAGCCAGACACTGAGGGAAGAACAACTGGGGACCTTCAATTAAAATACACTTTACAAAATGTTAAATGGCAGATATGTAACAAAACTGTGTGACATTCATACTTTTGCTGCTATGCCTCCAGACCATTTTACAGGAACCTGTCAGATGCAATCAGACTTGTTTATTCCGCATTTAAATGTAGGACCTGAGGCAGACCGGTTTCAAAAAAGACAGAAAAGGCACATATTGTCCCTGGCAGTTGCTTGGTTTTTACAACAAAGGCAATGCCTTGTTAACTCTTTGCTCCAAAATTATTTCAGTGCTCTGCTACGTTACAGTCTTGAGAACATTTCTGCTTGATGCCTCAGCACAAGTGGAAATTTAATTAAAACACAGATTAAAGGAAGGAAGAAAGAAAGAAAGAAAGAAAGTGCCATTAACACACACCTCACACATCCCCAGAATCAGGTGATTCATACAGAGCATCTTCAAAATCTCACAAAAGCCACTGATAATGGATTAAGTGGCAATGTCCCTTCTGGCTCCAGTTTATACATTCTTATCTGTTTAAGGTTGCTTCAGAAAGCTTTCCAGCCCACAGCATGATACTTAAGAGACAAATCCTCCCTGTCAGCTTCCAATTGCATACCAACTACTACAGCATCGCGTGTGCCTTCATCTTTGCATTGATAGAGGATGATGGTTCACCATTTAGGGTTCAGCATCCCCCTCCTTGCAAGTCTAATTTTAAGCACAGCCATTGTCTGGACTGAGTTTCTGACTGACTTTGTCCATGACAGAGCAGTAAGCATCTGTAACGTCTCCTTGCATGGCCGTTAAAAAAGCCATGATATAATCACCCTCCGTTCACACAACTGTTCCAAAACACCCAAGTACAGAGGAAGGGAGCAGAAGAATAATGCAAGTATCAGAAAATCCTTCAGCATAGCAACCAGTTGCCCAGCTCATCCTTAACCATTTCCACTCCCTTAGACCATGCCAAAGAAGTATCCGAAAGCTCAGTAAAAATGAGGGCAAACAGCAACATCCCTATTTTCCACGCTTGTGGATGCAAATTCTGCAATACACCGGGGAAGCTGCAACAAGTTTTGATCATCTGAAATGGCTGTGGGAGCCACACCTTCCCTCATTCCCTGCTTACAGAGACACGTCTGGTATCCTGCACTCCCACCATTCGGTGCCTTTGGCTGTGAAAATGTGCTCAGTGAAGAGGTGCCCAGGTAGTGTTGAACACACACAGTGTGTACTGCTGCCCAAGGAAATCCCCTTCAAGAATGACAGGTTATTTTCTGCTACCACCCTCCCAGCTTACAGCAAAAAGGGGTAAAAAAGGGCAGGGGCAGAAGAGACCTTGGGCAGTCACTCCCGCCTGCCTTACAGAAGTCATCCCCATCCAATTTGGTCCCAACAGTGCCCCAGGATTTCAGAAAAGGGATTTCATCCTCATGAGGAACAGAATAACCACATAAGCTGAACAAGGAGCCCCAAATACCCCCTGCTCTCCTCCAAACAGGACTGATAGTCCCATGCACACAGACATATTCCTGGAGCATCCAAAAAAGATACCAAAGCAAAGCTTTCATTCACCGAGAAACACCTGGGGACTCTGGTAGTCCAACTCCTCCGACATGTTGTCCCTTCCTTTCCCAGGGTGCCACCACCCGGGGAGACCCGTGCACGGATCAGCCACCCGTGGGGCACTGGTGAGGAAGAAGCAGCAGGGCTGGGAACAGGGCATGGGGTGCCAGGCATGGAACCATCCCTCCATCCCTCCTCGGGGTGCCCAGGGAGCCCATCCCACCTCAGGGTGCCTGGGGAGCCCACCCTGTCCCAAGGTTCCTGGGATGTCTGTCCGGTGTGGGGTGCCCGGGGTGCTGAGTGCCTGGGGATCTCCTCCCAATTTGGGGGTCCCTGGGGTTTGTGTCTTGCCCGGGTGCCCATCCCACCCCGGGGGTGCCCAGGGAGCCCACCCAGTCTTAATGTGCCCGGGGTGCTCAGGGAGCCCATCCCACCCCGGGGGTGCCCAGGGAGCCCACCCTGTCTCAAGGTGCCTGGGATGCCTGTCTGGCGTGGGATGCCCCAGGGGCTATGAGTACCTGGGGATCTCATCCCAATTTGGGGTCCCCGGGGTTTGTATCCTGCCTGGGTGCCCATCCCACCCGGGGGTTCCCATCCTGTCCCAAAGTTCCTGGGATGCCTGTCCAGAGTGGGGTGCTCCGGCTGCTATGAGTGCCTGGGGATCTCCTCCCAGTTTGGGGGTCCCAGGGGTTTGTGTCTTGCCTGGGTGCCCATCCCACCAAGGGGGTACCCAGACCACCCATCCCGCTCCGGGCTGCCGTGGGTGCCTCGAGTGCTTCGGGTACCGCGGATGCTCGTCCTCCCGGCCGGGGCGGGGGGGGAGAAGGAGGGGAGGGATGCCGGGGATGCCCGTCCCGATGATGGGGATGCCCGACCCGACGATGGGGATGCCCGTCCCGATGATGGGGTGCCCGCCGAGCCCTACCTTTGAGGTGGTGGTGGCGGGCGCGGTGCAGGCGGCCCTGTCCGCTGCGGGGCAGCGCGGGGATGCTGGAGAAGCGGCTCCCCATGGCGGCATCCGAGCCGGGCGGCACCGCGCAAGGTCTCTCCCCCGGTGGTGGCGGCGGCGGCGGGAGAGGGGTCAGCCCGCTCCCCGGCGTCTCCCCCTCTCCCTC
>JAHREE010000098.1:6012667-6027454 GCA_033628505.1 Tringa tobata
CTGCAGCTCAGGATCCCCCTTCCATCCCAAGGATGCCCAGGGTGATGCCCCCTCGAGGGGGGATCAGGGACCTTATTCCCCTCCCCAGCCCTTGAGGAAAGCACCCCGTGGGGCCACACACCTCCATCTCCCCACGGGGGGAGGATGCTGGGCTGGACCTCCCTTCACACCTGCTGGCCCTCAACTTGCCAGCCCAGCACCCTCCCCAGCGAGGGAATTCACAGCTGACCCCAGAACCCAGGCCCCTCAAAGAAGCTGCATCCCACACCAACGTCCATCCACCCCAGCAGACACGCTGGGCCGGGATGCAGCCGCCCTCGAGCCGTCAGGATTCTCAAGGATGAAACTACATCACTCGGGGGAAGGCAAAGCAGGTGGGCAAGCAGCTCCTTCTCCACCCCTGGGGCAGATGGACAAGACAGCAGATAGTCAGAGAAGAGAGCAGGTCCCCAGCTTACCCAGCAAGGTGGGTTGGGTGTCTGCACCCATCGCTTTTCCTCTTCCAAATGGGTCAAAGCAGTGAGGAGCTCCAGCCAAGCTCAGGTAGAAATGTGGTGAAGGGAAACACTTCATTGCCAGGTCTCCACTGAAGGGTCAGGAGCTTGTACTGGTGAAGTGTTAGCAGGGGCTAACGTGGCTTCAGAATACTCCTGCGACATAAACATGTCCCACGTGAACTGGGACTGTCCTGCCTGGTGGGAGCCCTCTGTGCAGAGATGAGCTTCTGCACAGCTGTGTATTCATGAACAGCATAGAATCATAGAGTTGTCCAGGTTGGGAGGGACCTTTCATCCAGTCCAGCCATCATCCAGTCCAACCATCAACCTAACTCTGATAAAAACCATCACTAAACCATGGCTCTAAGCACTATGGCAACCCGGCTTTTAAATCCCTCCAGGGATGGGGCCTCAACCACTGCCCTGGGCAGCCCATTCCAAGGCTCAAGAACCCTTCCCGTGGAAAAATTGTTCCCAGTCTCCAATCTGAACCTCCCTTGGTGCAACTTGAGGCCATTTCCTCTTGTCCCATGGCCTGTGACTTGGGAGAAGAGACCGACCCCTCCTGGCTACCCCCTCCTTTCAGGGAGTTGGAGAGAGTGAGAAGGTCTCCCCTCAGCCTCCTTTTCTCCAGGCTGAACCCCCCCAGCTCCCTCAGCCTCTCCTCATCAGACTTATTCTCCAGACCCCTCCCCAGCTCCATTGCCCTTCTCTGGACCCGCTCCAGCCCCTCAATGTCTTTTTTGTGGTGAGGGGTCCAAAACTGGACCCAGTCCTCGAGGTCCACACAGGGATTTCTGCTGTGATGAACTCAACCCAGGACCCGGAGGAGTCCTGTTGGTACCACATTAAAATAAATCAACGACCGATGCTGGTCTACTGCATATTTACATTACCTCTTTCTTTAAAGAGGACTGTAGGTTCTGGAGACACCCACGTTTACAAGCTTCATCTGGAGCTTCAGCGAATGCTGAAGACTGAGGGCAGCTTCAGCTCAGCTATGCTAGGGCTGTAAGATGTCTTTTTGCTTCCTTCTGTTGAACAAAAACTTAATTTTCAGCTTCCTTCCAAAAGGTGATTTTGTCCATCTATCCATCCACCTCCACTCTCCTTTCTCCTTCCTCCTAGAAAATGAAAATCCCACACATGAACATTTTCACCTTGAAAACAGTTACTGCCACAATTTCCCCACCCAGAGAGCCAAAAGACCCACTGTTCTCTGAAACCACTCAAGTACATAACTTTCAGGGGAGAAGGGGAAGCCTTCTGAGGTCAAATAATAAAACTTGATAAGAAACATCAAAAATCAGGATCAAAATCTGATGCTGAAATCAGGATAGAGATTTCTTTTGGTGCGTGTAACGCAGGAGGCCAGGCTGAGGAATCATTGTGGTCCTGCCCAGCCTTAGATTGACATATGGGTGAGACATGCACCATGTTTTTGCATCCTTTCTCCTTCTCTCAGAAGCAGAGAGGGATGTCCGTGCCAGGCAGAGTGCTGCCATGGCAGTGTGGGGCTTGAACTGCTGCTCAAACACAGGTCTCTCCATGTTTGGTGCTGCCAGTATATCGGGTCCTGCTCTGGCCCCATGAGATGTCCACCAGCTGCCTCCACAGGCAGGAAGCTCATGAGCAGAGGTGGGACAGGGACTGAGTCACATCTTTATTTATACCCTTTATGAACATTGTATTTCAAGCCAGCCAGCTCATTACAGTGAGCTCATGAAGAAACGCAGGACTGGAGTGGCCCTTAGACAGGCAACTCCAGCTCCTCATCACACAATAGCCTCCATCCTGCTGAACATGATTGTCCTCAACCAACAAAAAAAAAATCTCTATCTCAATTCCTTTTCTCTAATATCTCTCTCTGTGCCTGTCCTTGAATTGCAAGAGGTTTTGAGTAAGGACTGTCACTTTTCTGGGAAGCACCATGTTTTATGTGGCAGAAAGAGGTGCCAGCATAAGGCAAATTATAATTGAAAGAGGCATCTTTCCATCGGATAAAAGAGATCTTGGAAAAGGGGAGGTACCGGAGTTCTGGAGTGGAGGCATAGGGGACATCCATATAATAGCAGAGGGAACATTTCTGTGCAGTCATCTGTTAAATTACAGGCACTCACGCGTGCACCATGCACGCTGCTAACTGTGCCTTGCGTGATAGCTCACCACGAGGTAGACCCGCTCCCAGAAGGACCAAGTGCTTTCTGCATCCACCAAATCCACTTCGAGTTTTAGACACCAGGCACTAATTTAGTCTTGGTACCGTAGCGCGAATATTAAACCGTAACCCCCATGGCTGATAGATTCCGTGCTCAACCAGCTCCCTTTTCACCTCGGAGAACCAGGGAGAGGAGGAAGGCGTATAGATCTGCCTTAGCAACGTGTTCAGCTTCTGTGAGGGATGGGCTTCGCTTTGCCCGACACCGCAGCCTGCAGTAAACACCGTGGGGAGGAATGCAAAACAGCACCAGGGCTTCGCTGTGATCCTATCTTGGTTCACTTCATCAAAGAGTCTTTGAGTTTGCTCCTGACGCCGGTTGGAAAAAGGAGAGAGAAGGAGGGGCTGCTTGCTGTCCTTGCCAACTTATGTCAGCTCTTCCCGCAGAAAATGTTGAGCAGGGTGAGAAATATGCTCTGTGATCACAGGGGCCCTTGATAGACACAACAGGATCACACTGATTCTGGGTTTTTGCCTTTTTCCTGTGCTGTAGCAACAGGGAGCATCGAAACAGCTTGCCAAAACTGCGGGGCTTTCATTTCAGTAAGCCAGGGCGTTCCTTGTTCCTTAGTATTAGCGGTATCAATTGAATTGGCTAAGTAGGGACATGCAATTTCTTGGTATCGATCCTGTCAGGTAGTGGGGGTCTGGTGGAGACGACACGCTGTGATAGAGCAGGATGGGTTTGCACGGAATTCTAATTCCTCTCCACTTTCTATATTTGTGTGTGGGAAACTGACCACCAATTAGCAATTTGTGCTTAGAAGTCGATGGAGACAACGCCGTCAGCCCATGAGCTTCATTCCAGAAACAAGCACCGGCTCAGGAAAGGTGCTAAAAATCACAATTATCATTATGAACAAATGCAAGGAGAAAGGCACTGCTCATGGAACCACGTGAAGTTAAGCTGCCTTAAAGTCACAACAGCACCCGTTGTGAATTCTCTACCCGAAAGCCGGGTGCAAGGATGAGCTCCAGCTGTTCAGCTCAGGCATATGTGAGAGAGGAGAGAGACGGGATGCGGAGGAGGATTTGTGAGATGGCTGGAGGGTAGCATCTACGTGCAAAAAGATCTCACTGGAGAGGAATGGCCAGAGACACTGCTGGATTTGGTACTCGAGGATGCTCTCAGACTGTGAAGGGGGCAAGAACAGATGAGCGCGTTTGCATCTAAGGACTCCGGGTATTCTACAAGGATCTCTAACTCTGAAGCACTGAAGCAGCAACGAAGCAAAAGTGGTTAAAAATTCCCTTTGCAAAGCCTGCATTTTTGCCTTCTAGGCACATCATCCCTCAAGGGGTTACACAAGAAACCAGGCAACCACAAACAAGGTATAATTATGAAGAATCACAAGAACAGGAGCACACATGAAGCCTGAGCCATCGTTGCCAGAGACTTGGGCAAACACATGTCAGAATTTACACCCTGAGAGGCTGCTCAGAGTAGGAGGGATGACCCAGGGAATGGGTGCCACAGAATAAAACAGAGAGCAGTGAGTGGGAACTGCCAAGGTCCTTTTGACTTTGAAATTCATGGGGTCCAGCAGCCTGGACCACTCACTGGCATGCGTGTGAGTGGGGTTGCTAAGAAACTGGACATAAACCAGCTTGACTACCTTCTACACCCATCGGAAACATTAATCTCAGCTATAATCCAAAGGAGGGAATGCTTTCCTCCTTCTCCCTGTTTTCCTCCACCTCCAGATGGAGAAACTGAGGCAACAAGTTGATTTGGCATACGTGGCACTTAAAGCAGCAAAGAGGCTGAGGATGGGGATGTGCCATAAATCCCTTCCCGAGCAAGGTTTGGTCCACTGGCCCCTACTGATTTCACACAGTCATTAATCTATGTCTTCACCTTACACACTGAAGAAGGATTTGCAAAAGAAATCAGCTGTTAGTTGATTTGCTGTAATTAAATGCCTGGCATCAGAACTTCAGCAGTTGTAGAAGAAAACACCACACCTATCCATGAAATGTACGGCTCTGCATGCTGCAGGGAGAAAAGATCATTTGGGAGATATTCACTGCACCTGACTGTTGGGCTGATCTCCTAATTTATTTTTAATTGGCTGAATGACAGCTGGCCAATAGCATTCTTGATGTGGCATGCATCACCCCAAAACAAAATGCCCTGCAGCCGCTACATCAGGAACGTTTGTCCCCATTCCTCTTACCTCTGAAACTGATGTGGAGCCAGATGTGAGTCTCGGGTGGGACAGAAGCCAATTCAGCATTATGAATTAAAATAGGACGGGATGACAAGAGCCTGCTGTCAGTTATAGGTGAACAACTTCTTGCCTGTGGGTTCCTGTATCTACCAGGACAACAGATTTCACAGCAGCAGCCAGCACAGTCTGTGAAGAGACTTCTAGAAATATTAGCTTAAAGTGAAGAGGAGGAACACATATGTGGAGGTAAAGCCTCATCCAACATTTATAAAATGCTTAGTCTCAGACAGCAATGAATAAAAGTCATCAAGACAGCTGATCATCCAATTTGGTGTTCGTTCCCTGAGAAAGCTAAATCTTAGGTCACTTCTTGTGTAGTAAATGTAGATCCTTGTTTTCTATGAGTGGGATAGGAAAGGAGTGTCCATCTTCCATGACACACTGGCTCTACAGTGTGCAGTCTGGGAAAATATGTTTTATACAGCCAGCTTGATGCTTCAGATTAATTCTGTTTATGTTCTGACCTTTACATTAGCAGTTCTCCCATTCATCAGCACAGGATCTGCACGAGAGCAGAAGCTGCTGCCCAGCCTTCAAGGCAGAGCCACAGTAGCACTTACATGACATTTTGGTGCCTCATATATACACAGATATCCATCCTGGAGGCTGCTGGAAAAATAATTCTCCTGGATTGATGTTTGTGAAGCCCAGCAGCTTCCTCTTCCTGATGGCATCAAGCTACTAGACTTGCTTTTCCCAGCTCCATCCTGCAGGACAACAGGGTTGACTCCTGTCTTCAGATAAGCCTAACTGTCAGCATCCATCAGCCTGTCATTGAGCTCTTTTTCCTTTTCTGTAGAAATTAGCCCATGCTCACGTACACACTCTATCCACCCCACTCATATACCTCAAACCTCTGGTCTGTTTCTAACCCTGCACCCCAGACTCTGCAATTCACACTCTTTCTTGCCCAACAGGCTCTGGCAAAGCCTGTCCTAGCCCTGCTTGGCTCTCACCCCCATCAGTTGTTCAAAGTCAAAATTTTCTTTCACGTTTGCCAGAAAGGGAAAACTTTCCAAAGAGGGAGAAAGCAAAGAGAAACTACATGGACTTTTCTCATGGCTTCTTATTCCTCCAGTCCTCCTACATTCCTCCCTCTCGTGGTCTGCAGATGCTGGGTTGAGATCTCTCACCCTGAATCAAACACTTAGTGATTTTTCCATTAAGCAGCTTCATGGAGGTCAGCTCTTCCATGCCACCCTTCCTGTTTAGAAGACATTTTCCACAAAAGCAAGCAAAGCCACTTCATTTGTCTGCCTTTCAAATTAACAGACTCCTCTGCTGCAATGCCCTGCAAGCCTTCCCCAGCAGAGAGTGTGGCTGTGCAGAGACCACTTCTGATCACTACATCCAACATCCCAACAGCATCTTGTACTGGTGCAACGGGGCACACAATTCCACCCCATGATTCCTGCCACTGCAGGAACCATCACAGAATCATAGAATGCTATGGGGTTAGAAGGGACCTCTGGAGACCATCTAGTCTCCAACCCCCTGCCAAAGCAGGGCCACCCAGAGCAGGCTGCACAGGAACGTGTCCAGGTGGGTTTGGAATGTCTCCAGGGATGGAGACTCCACCACCTCTCTGGGCAGCCTCTTCCAGGGCTCTGACACCCTCACAGGAAAAAAGTTCCTCCTCTTGTTTAGATGGAACTTCCTATGTTGTGCCCATTCCCTCTTGTCCTGTCCCTGGGCACCACTGAAAAAAGCCTGGCCCCATCCTCCTGACACCCACCCTTTAAGTATTTATAGGTGTTGATCAGATCCCCCCTCAGTCTTCTCTTCTCCAGACTAAAAACACCCAAGTCCCTCAGCCTCTCCTTGTAAGGGAGATGCTCCAGGCCCCTCATCATCTTTGTAGTCCTCTGCTGTACCCTCTCCAGCAGTTCCCTGTTCTTCTTCAACTGGGGAGCCCAGAACTGGACATGATACTCCAGATGGGACCTCCCCAGGGCAGAGCAGAGGGGCAGGATGACCTTCCTCAACCTGCTGGTCACACTCTTCTTAATGCCCCCCAGGATCCCATTGACCTTCTTGGCCACAAGGGCACATTGCTGGTTCGTGGGCATCCTGTTGTCCACCAGGACTCCCAAGTCATTTTCCTCAGAGCTGCTCTCCAGCAGGTCAGCTAGAGCTGACCTGAGGCTCATCCACAGCAGCATTTTCAGGAAGACGTGCACCCCAACTTGAAGGCACTATGCAATAGCAGAGACCTCATACTCAAGAGAGCTCAATGCAACAGCAATTGACCTCACAGTTAAAATGTGTGCAGCTGTCCCGCTGTAAGTTTGCTAACTCAAACTTTGAAGCTGTGCATCACGCAGTGTCTTCACCTGACAGATGGAGTCTTGTCCTCTCACAGGTTCTCCCGAGCCAGATCCAGCTGTAGAAATACCTTTATATTATCACCTGTTGACTTTCTATTTCTTCCACCTGGTTGCTACACTCTCTCTGAAGCTGCTTCAAATCCAACAACTGCGCCATATGAAAGGGGAAAAGAAAAAAAAAAAAAAGAGCAAAGGGGAATCACTTCCTTTGGATAAACAATTCTTATGGGAAGTTCCACTTTAATGAACAAATTCAGTCTGTTTACTCAACAGAGGTCATACTAAGGGTCTAACCCCTGAACTGACAAGCAGAAGCTGGAGAGTTTTTACATTTTGTACCAGCCATTTTGCAAAGTGCTGCTTATGTATTTGTTATGAGTAATAAGTCAATAATATCAAGACAATTATTAACAGGGGAGAATAAATAGGGTGGTTAGAAAAAAAGAATTTCTGCCACACATAGTGGTCACCTTTATTGAGCTCTGGCATACAAGTATCAGTTATACTCTTGCAATACTTAGGTGAAGAGCCCCTTTTAATTCAAACCTATCATGCTCCCCACACCAGGGAAACTGGTGGGGCCTGCTGGGCCCCAGGTATGTGTTACATCAACCCCAAGGCTCCTTCCTTCCACAGCAGAAAGCTTCAGGGGATGCATTTGTGCCATATCCCAGAGGCCCAGATCTCACCACTAAGCTGGGCCTTACATGAAAGGCCAGTACCCAGCAGAGGATATTTCCAGGGGAATCAGCTCCTCCCTATTTAAAGGGATCTCTTTGATCTACAAGAGAAATCTAACAGGAATTTAGCACAGCTAATAGTCAAGCCTTTGATCTTCCCTTTGGAGTTTCACTGTCTGTCAGACAGCCTGAACCCCTACTTCCAGCAATCCGAGACGGAGATTCCTCCCCAGCACATTACAGTGAATTTACCAGCTCCGTAGATTGACCAGTGTCGCAGGATTTTTTTGCTCCCATTCACTTTACTTTTGGGTTATTTCTCCCTTGAAACATTTTCTTGGACAATGGACCTTCCCTTCAGTCTCAGTTTCACATCTCTGTCAAGATGGTGGATATCTCTACTGGGGTGGGAGGCAAACCATTGTGGCAGAACACAGAGTCTGAGGGATATTTGCCTCCTAAAGAAGATCCCACATTCTTTGCAGATCTAAATGAGTTTCTGTCAGATCAGGGACAAATCAAGACTTTGATGACAGGTACCAGTGCCAACCTCATATCTTACTTCTGCATCCAAATATTTGCTTTTAATTAAATTTACTGCCCAAATTAACACTGGAGGTGCCCAGATTTCTAATTGGGTCATCGCAAGCCAGCTTTACATCATGCTGAGAAGTCAGCATCCTCAAGGAATATTGGGGGAAAAACACAAACTTTTACTAGATATGGTCACTTAAAGAAAGGGGAATTTTTTTTAAAGACCATTAGTCTGTATCTCTGAATGTGTTTGACAGCCTCAATACCTAAAGCAGTAGTTTAGATTACCAAAGGGAAGGCACCCAACAGCTTTGGTAGACTGGTCAGTCATCAGCTGTCAAGGCATTGAGCATGTCTTGACCCTACATGTTGTTTCACCTATAGGTGGAGTTATTTTACAGTCGTGTTTCCCAACCACGTTGCACATAAGGACTGGTGATGTTTTAATACCTGTTTGGTCCAGCTCCTTTTCCTCCTCAACACATTCCTCACTGGTAGGGCTGCTGACAGCCCCTGGCCCCACTCTAGCATGGTGATGGTTCAGCTTAATCCTATTCCTACCCAGACCCCTCACCTTTCCCCATCTGTTTCCAGGACAGCAATGCAGCTTCACAGCCTTCAAGGTTTACAAACTCCAAATAAACTTAAAGCAATAAGAAAAGTCTAGTTTTTGATTTCCCAGCCTTTCACATTCTGCAGAGTCCCCAGCCAGCAAACAGCCCCTCAACATCACCATGCAGAATGATTAAAGCAGTACCATACAGCCAGCCAACCAAGACGGGCCTCCAACATCAGACTCAACCTTACACTGGTTGTACAAATAGGAAGCATCCAGTACTTGTCTTTCTGACAAGCTCCCTTCCAAGCTGGCCAACCGCTGTGTAGTTCCTGAAGCTGAACACCACCTTCAGAGTTCCCCAGACAGCCTGACCAGGATGCTCATCAATTTCCTCCTGGCCCCCATGAGGATACCCAAGCAGACTGCACTGAAGTTGGCAGAATCTCAAAAAGATGACCCTGAAACAGCAGCACTAACCTTCTCTTCCCAGTCTCCAGTGTTGCTGGTGGCACTGGGTGTGCAGCCTGTTGGTAGCATCTGAAGTCTCGGTTTCTCTTCTTTGTTCCATGACTCAAATGGTGGGAGCCAGCCAGAAACTCAAAATGTCAAGTTTAGTATCATAAAGCGCCATTGATTCTCACAGACTATTTGTAGTTCATCCATGATGGGAAGTGCTTCTCACCAGAAGACTGCTGAATTCAGCAAAACAGGTGTAACTATTTCTTTTTCCAAGGGTACAGTCCTGTCCCAACAGTGAGGACTAACCCCACAGGCAAGTATTAGCCTTATTAGCCAGTTAGCATCCATTTCAAAACTATAATCTTGCAATGACAACTAAACCAGGGAGGAACAGGAAAGAGCACAAGTTCCTGACAGGGCTTATTTGAATAATCTTGCTGACAGATCTGTTCTTTTCTCAAAATTTCCAGTCTGCACCACGGATCACAATATGAAATCAGATACCGTCACTGGGTTCTGATAAATGTGAACATAAGGACTAAACACTCCCTTCCCATCTGAATAAATATTCCAATTCGATCTGCACCACTCGTATTGTTCATGCTGTCACTAAAATCCTGCAGGCGGCATTAGAGCCTAGTAACTGAGCATCACCCATCATTACTCACTTCATGAACAGATATACGTTTTCAGCTCTCATTTTCTGAGGAACATATTCCTGACTTTATTATCTCTTCTAAAAGGCTCTGCATGAGTTATGCCTGCTGGATTCAAAAGGAAATTTTGCTTCTCTGCCTATGAATTAATGACGAGATTTTCAGTGTTAGAAAACAAATTCCCCTTAAATTTTAAAATTGGAAGTAAAGGAGAAGCTACTACACTATTAGGCTAATTTTTGCAATGTTTAAATGACTGTCTGTTAAAAACTTGCAACTCCTTTACAGTCTGAATTTGCTGAGTCGCAAGCTCCATGTCAGTGGAGATCATTAGATGTTTTTCTGTTTGATCCAGCAGGCAAAGTAGATACTTATGAGTTGTGGTTCCATCACTCAACCTTCTTTCCCACAAATTGAACAGGTCAAGGCCCCAGTTAAGGCCTCACTAGTATTTAAGGCAGGGTTTTTGCTTTTATATAATTCTTACAGCTCTTATTTTCAGCCTTTCCAGCTTTGCAGTAGTCAAAATCCTTTAGGGTGGAATCTAGCCTCATTTCAGGCAAGAATTCAACGGCAAGAGCTGGATTTGCAATGCTTCTGTCTGCTTCCAGAGCGTGCTTCTAGCTAAAAGAGGACACATGCAATAAAACAACGATTATGCCAGATGCAGAGATTGAAAATCTGATAATCTGAAATAACCCAAAATACAATCCCTGCCTTGCACTTATATGGTTTAATCGTTCTGCTCCGCTGCTCAGGTCAGAAAGCCGCGGCTGGAAGCCAGCAAACATCCGAGTGAAGTCAGCTCTGGGCGCTGCTTGTAACCAGCGGCGGCGAAGCCGGTTTGTGGTTGTTTTGTGGCCACTGTTTGCTGGCTTGGTTCCCCCCCAAAATCAGCTTCAGTCACACAGAGGTGATTTACTCCTAACGAACAAGGGTGGTTCTTGGCGAGGGATGCGGGAAGGCCAGACAAAAAGAAGAAAGGAGGGTGTAGCTGGGGGGTAGTTGGTCTCTTCTCCCATGGAACAGGCGATGGGACAAGAGGAAATGGACTCCAGCTGCACCAGGGGAGGTTTAGGATGGATATTGGGGAAAACTTCTACACTGAAAGGGTTGTGAAGCCTTGGAAGAGGCTGCCCAGGGCAGTGGTGGAGTCACCATCCCTGGAGATGTTTAAAAGCCAGGCAGACGTGGTGCTGAGAGACATGGGTTTTTATCAGAGTTAGGTTGATGGTTGGACTAGATGATCTGAAAGGTCCCTTCCAACCCAGACAATTCTGTGATTCTGTGAAAGTGGAGGTGAGTACCAGAAACAATGCAGAGGCACGGAGCAGCCTGAGCCAAAGGTGCTGCCTCATGGCTGGGAAATAAGCTGCAAGAAACCTTCTCAGCCTTTAACTGCTGAGAGACCCTGGCTGTGACCAAGCAGGGGAGGGATCGGAGCTTTTGACCCTCCTCACTCACCTACGTTGTCACTCCGTCGTTATTTCCGATGTGGACCTCAAATATTTTCTGCGGTGCCCCTCAGAGTCACTACAACATGGTGTTTTGCAGAGAAGGACTGCCATCAGCTAAAGAAAAGGGAAAATGTAATGAGGTTTAAAGAGAAGAAATGGCTCAAGGGGACACGTTCCCACTATAGAGAAGTGGGGGATGGAGAAGGGGGTCTGCCTGTGAAAGGTCTTGGTGAAGGGACAGGGATTAATTTACAATGGCACATTTAATCCTGCATGTGGCACCAAAGTCAAGACACTGAGTTCCCCAGGAGGTTTAACACAGAGGCATTCAGGGCTCCTGGAAAAGGCCCAGACCCAAAGTGCTGTTCCTGCAGGTAAAACCTGAAGGAGCAGAGGGGTGGCTATTACGACGCCACAGGATCCTATCATCCCACACAACGTGATTCTAGCTATTTGCTTCGGAGAGGTAGGAGTGGTTAGACAGAGACAGGATGTTACCAAAGGCAGAGCGAGAAGATGATTATCCTCTGCAGGACACGAGGCACAGCAGGTAATTACTGCCTGTGGGACCACAAGGATTTAGCCTGGGACAGAGAATACAGAAAATTGCAACGTGCCTTAAAAGACCATTTCTGAATCCATGATTGTTAGTATTCAGTAAAGCAATAAACTGCAGTCAGTAATCTTGTCTTCCAAAGGTATTTTGTGCTCTTCACTGAGGACCAGTATGGAGCAGGCAGAGTTTGTTCTGTGAAGAACCATCTCCCTGGCCCTGATGGCATGTTTTTGTCCTTAACAGCCTCCAGGAGCCTGTTGAGAGGCTGGGATGGTTGGTTGGTTTGACCATACAGTTTCTCTAACATTACCTGCTGCTTTGGATGAATTTTATTGCTTTCTTGTGATCGCCTCTTCTAAAAACACGTATGAATTGCTCCTCGTGATTAGTTACCTGGGGACAGCGAGAAGAACATGCCAGAGACCAGCAATGCAGCAGTAAACCCACCCACAGAAGCCTGCAGCCACCTCTCCCTCCCATCTTCCCTCTGATAAGGTGTTAGAGCTCAAGCTCTGAAGCTTTTAAGCTCAGAGACAGGCTCCAAAGTCAGAACGTGGGAGAGGAAAGAAGCAAGAGTTGACAGAGGAAGGAAAACTATACCTTCGAGTCTGAACATCTTGAGATTCCTAGGATTTGTTGGTTTCCCATTTATCATGGTCAAGCATAGACAAAATGTGCCAAAGGGATCATTCACAAGTCACTTGACATCACAGAGAACATCTGCTGCTGGGGAAAGGAAGCAAACACCCCCCTCGACCCCCCACCCCCCGGAAATTTAAGGCAGGCTGGTATTTTCCTGGGAGAAAGACAGAATTGCCACAATCAGATGATCACATTTGTGTTCACAGCATTCTGGAGACACTCAGCACTATATAAATATCATAAATATACACAGAGAAGAAGATTAATGATGTGTGAGATCCACAGATAAAGACAAGAGCCCAATAACAAGACAGCCTTGTAGAACAAGACTCTAATTTTGTTGCAAGATGAATTGCAGCTACCGTGAAGCACCAGTCTTAAATGCTTCAGGGATATGTGCTTTGGCTTAGGTGGTCCTAGCATCAGCAGGTGAATGAGATGGCATTTTTATATCAGAACATGATTTTACTTAGGATCAGAAGTCACTTGTTACTCTGCAGAGGAACTGATGACCAGACAGCAATGCGTGTGTATACACATATGCTGGGTAACGAGCTGTCACAACTTTCATAATATGTAAGCTGTTACCTGATCCCCAGACACTTGGAAAGTCTCCTTCTTTGCAGCAGATAAGGAGGAGAGCTAGGAGAGAATATTTTGATATTTGCCTGGATGATTAAGATGTCTTCTTCATAGTTTCTAAACAATCCTGTCGTCACTACTCCTGAATGAGCCGCCTAAAAAAAAAAAAAGAGAGTTGTTCTCCAGCTGAGCTACTCTGAACCGGAGGAGTCCGTAAGGCAAGATAGATTTTTATCTGGAAGAAAAGGCTTTTAGAAAAGCAGCAGCAGCTAGGGGTAGGGAGATGTCAGAGCCACTCAGCCCTTCCCGGGCGGGCTCCATCCCGGGTGACAGCGGCTGCAGCTGCCACCCGTGCGGGGCCGTGTCTGCTCGGATGAGGAGCAGCTGAGCCTTCATCCCTCTGACTGCGCCGCCGGGGGCCAGGGTGGTTGGCAAAGGGGGCTGTCAAAGGATGTGACTAAAGGCTTCTGATAAGAAATCTTTTTTTTTTCTTTTAAATCTCCTGTCTCTGCAGACTAATGCCATAATGAGCCGGGTTTTCAGTCTGTGAGTCACTTCTGAGGCAAGTTTGGAGTCAGCACCGGTGCCTGAAGGAAACCTGAGACAAACCTAAACCCCGACTGGATTAAATACTGCTGTATGTGAGGGTTTACACCTTCTCAAAGATGACATCATGTCTTGCTGCATGCACATCCTCCTCTCACAGAGGCAGAGCTTTTTAACCATCTCCGCATATGAGAGTGAATAACCACACAGGGCACTGGGAGAGGGAATCTCCCACCTTGCAGCACCAAGGAACATGGAGACAAGGTGGATTTTAACCCATGTGGAGGGAGACTGGGTTTTCTTGTAACAAGAAAATGTCTGTAGCTTTTGGTAATGATGCCTTGATGCATACCTCAACTTTTCTCAGGAAACTCCTCTTCCTGATTCATGGCTTACAGCACAGAGGAGCGGAGATCACAACCCTTAACCCACCCAAGCCCTGACAGTGGGATTGCTTCATGCTCGGTTACCAGCCCAACTACTAGATTTATGCAGCACATAAGAAAGAGTTAACATTGCTCCACTACACTCTTAACTCAGAAAATGCCCGATGTCTCTTAAAACTTAATAAAGACATATAGTTGGGATAGATACATACATGAGACGAGCTCAAGCGTCCGGATTGACAACCGTGCTCGCGCTTCAGCCTCCAGCATTACACGGGTGCTGCAGAAGTTGTGGCAACCGTACCACTGAGCAGCACCACAGCAGGGCTGATCTGCCCTGCGCCGCTTCCAGGGATGCTCGGCACTCTGGGAAAATCTCCCTCTTGCCTCCGAGTGTGATGGTATGGACAGACAGACAGACAGCTCTTCCAGCCCGCGGCATCGCGGGGAGAAGCGG
>JAHREE010000098.1:6051930-6072198 GCA_033628505.1 Tringa tobata
GTCCTCTTCCTTCGTTGCAGGTTTGGGAGATCAGAGTGGCCGGCAGCGACGCCGAGAGTAATTGTCTCTGCGGGAGGTGACTCAAACCAAAGAGAAGGGAAGGCAAGGGACGTGCAAATGACAGGGACAGGAACAGCTGTCCTGTTGGCAATCTCCCCTGCACAAACGCTTTTGGAGGGGTTGGTGGGCAACTGAAATGACCGAGATTTCCCTCGCTGCTTAGCCTGAATCCCTCTTCAGCCCCTTTTGAAGTATCCCTGGATACCCCAGAGCCTAGGACGCCAGGCAGGAGGAAGAGACAGCAGTGAGGGGGTTGTGCTCCTGGACCAGCCCTTTCCACGTCAGCTTGCCCAAGGCCATTTCACCCTCCATCAGCGTGTCCCCCAGTGCTGGGAGGTGGGCCAGCACGGCCTCTCACTGCGGTACGTGTCTCCTCTTGCCCCTGGGACGAGATGGCCGCCCTCATCGCCGAGAACTTCCGCTTCCTCTCCTTGTTCTTCAAGAGCAAAGATGTGATGATCTTCAATGGCCTGGTGGCCCTGGGCACAGTGGGGAGCGAGGAGCTCTTCTCCGTTGTTGCCTTCAACTGCCCCTGCTCCCCTGCCCGCAACTACATCTACGGGCTGGCTGCCATCGGAGTCCCGGCCCTGGCCCTCTTCCTCATCGGCGTCATCTGGAACAACCACACCTGGAACCTGGTGGCCGAGTGCCACAAGCGTGGCACCAAGAACTTCTCTGCCGCTGCCACCTTCCTTCTCTTCGGTTCCATCATGGGCCGGGCGGCCGTGGCGCCCGTCACCTGGTCGGTCATCTCGCTGCTGCGCGGGGAGGCCTACATCTGCGCCCTCAGCGAGTTCGTCAGGCCGTCCTCCCTGGACAAGTTCCCGGCCGACTATGGGGCCGATGTCCTGGCCAGGTTCCCCTGTAAAGACGTGCCGGCCAACCTCACCAAGTTCAGGGACGAGGTGACGCGGAGGCTGAGATATGAGTCCCAGGTAGGCACACCGGGGAGAAAGCCACACGGAGCGGGTAAGGCCACCTTGCCGTGTCCTAACGCAGCCTCTTCTCTTCTCTCCCAGCTCTTCGGCTGGCTGCTCATCGGCATCGTGGCGGTCCTAGTTTTCCTCACCAAGTGCCTGAAGCACTGCTGCTCGCCGCTGAGCTACCGGCAGGAGGCTTACTGGGCCCAGTACCGCTCCAACGAGGCCAAGCTCTTCCGACGCACGGCCGAGGTCCACTCCCGGATCCTGGCAGCCAAGAACGTGAAGCAATTCTTTGGCTTCGTGGCACTGGACAAGGAGGAGAAGGAGCTGGTGCAGGAGTTCCCAGTGGACGGTGTCCAGCCGAGCCCCCAGTGGAACGCCATCACAGGCGTCTACATCTACCGGGAGAACAAGGGTTTCCCCCTCTACAGCCGGCTCCACAAATGGGCCAAAGGGGTGGAAGGCAACGGGCCAAGCCCAGAAGGCCACGAAATGCTCTTTTTAGCTTCTTAGGACAGATGGGTGCCAGCAGCAGCTCCCCAGACTGCCTGGCAGGCCTACCAGTATCGGTGCACGGCTGAGGGAATATTCCTCCCAGCAGGATTACTTCTTCTCAGTGGGTAAATAGGGATGAACAGCCTCAAGGTAGAGACTGATAAGCAACACACTGAGCTGGGGAACCCCTCCCATGGAGACAACCGTCTCCTCGCTGCTCCCAGAGACGCAGGGGGAGCAAAGAGCAGATGCACACCTTACCTCCAGGCTGCCAGTGCACCCTGCCGTCTAATGCACCAGCAGGAGCCTCGGGGAGCAAGAGGTGGGTGCATTTCTAACCGAGATTCCTGCGGTCCCACTTGTCTCCCACACGGCAGGGTTAGCCCCAGCCATCCCCCACACCCGCTTGTTTTACTGACGTTGGTATCTTCTCATGGAGTTGTGTGGTGCCTGTTAAGCAGGCAGGTCCCAGAGCACTTTATGGATTATTACAAGGCAGGAAAAAGAGGGAAGCAGTGGGTAAATTCCTATGGCAAGGGGGATGCAATAGCAACTGGGAAGGAATGGGTCAATAATACTGTGACACAGCGAGTAACCAAGAGACTAAGGCAGGAGGAATCACCAATATTCCCGGTATTCAGAAAGAGGCTCTAATCACCAAGTTGGAATTTGGGTAGGACCCCAAACTCCCTTTGTTCTTACTGAAGTGCCTGATGACCTCTAATGAGTCCAAACATGAGTTTACAAACCCAGAAGATGGCACCATCAGCAGAATAGCTTTTGGGCGAGGTGGTGGCTGAGAGGAAGCAGCACCCGCAGCGAGCCATGCCACCCTCTGCCGTTCATTGCATTTCTCACCCAACTGTCGGACCAGAGCCCCGCTTGTTTGGGTTGCAAGTTGTGGCAAGACCTCAACCAGAACTAGTTTTACATATATGTACATATATACATACACAGAGAGAGTGTATATACTATATAATCATAGTTAGTTAGCTGCAATAATGGACCATCTTTCCAAGGGATGGGAAAGGGATGAGAAAGTTGCCAGCCAGAAGACCATGTTTCATAGCCCCATCTGCTGCACTGGGACTGCAGCCCTAGAGTGACAAGGGACAGTAGGAAAGGGATGGGGGGGAGCAGCCCCTCTCTACCCTTCTACGACCGAATTTTCTTAAACTCTTTCCACTGCCTTAAACGGTCCCTGCAGCAGAAGGTCTCCTTTATGGACTCAGCCATACTCTGAGAAAGCAAAGCCAGAAAGGTGTAAAACCACTGCCCTCACCGTGACACTGTGCTGACTATGGCTTCAAGGCTGCTCTTCTCAGACCCTTTTCTCCCCAGGGTCAGCCAGGAGAAAGCCCCCAACACTGTTTCAAGAGTTGGCAGGACAATGATGTTTGGTTTTCCTACTTGTACTGTTTCTTTATAGGTACAACTGCCTCTTACACCGTGCTGTTTACCGAAAAGCCTTAAATTGTTCAAAAAAAGAGACTCAAACCCACTAAACTCAGAGGGGCTTACGCACAAGGAGCTTTAAAATAAATTATTAAATGAGAGTTATTTTTCATTGCCTTATGAGGGTTTTTTTTTCAGGGGGGCACAAAAGGCATCATTTGACATTCTCTTTGAACTTAAGGACTGGGAACTGTTTTTCCTTTATTTTAAACATTCAGATCCTCTCCTATCCAGATGATCCCAGAAGTTGAACTTTTAAAGGATTACCACATATTACAAGGCAGTAACGCTGCTTTTTAGTTATTTTTGCAGCGAGTAGCACAAATCTTGTACATCAGGATACACAATTGTAGCAAAGGATAGAAACCTTTTTACAAGAATGGCCCCTTCTTGCAAGAAAGAGCTGGAGGGTGTTCCCGCACATGAAGAGGCTGGAACACCACTCAAGGTGCGAGGCATCCCAGGATCCCTCTTCAGCTTCCCTACAGAATTTGCCTTGCATTTGTGGGAAGGCTTGGCTCCCAGCCTCACCGTCAACTAATCTGCAGGAATGATCAGATGCAAGTGAAATGAAATTGCATTAACTTGAGATGAAAGAGAGTCCATTTGCATTTCTTCTCATGGGCCCTCGAGTGGGAACATGCAGACACGCACACCACCCCCGCACACAACTCAGCAGATGCAGGGCAACTTGCTGAAACAAAGCAGTGCTCCTCTTACTTCCTTTACTTCCCTTGCCTTCCTCCTTGATAGTCCTAGTTGTTCCTTTGAACCACCTCCACCCCAGTTCCTTCTCCTCCCCTTCCCTCCTTTGAAGGGAAGGGGCAAGACACGTAATGCTTGGGAATGGATTTGTTTATCCCAGGAACAAGCCATGAGCACAAAACCAGCTTTTGTTCTGTTTACCTCCCTTCTCCATTAACTCCAGCCAATTTCCACGTGCTGGGATGGGGCAGGGGCTTGTCCAGCTTGTCCGGTTTTCCTCCCTCTTGCTGGAGAGGCACGTTTGAGTGACCAGCTGCCAGGAGTGGAGTGAGCCACCACGCTCAGAAATACTTGTTTGCAATTGTAGGGATTTTTTTTTTTCCTCCTCTCCTCGCTGAGACATCCCTGGGCTTGTGGCCCTTCTGGCCCCATCAGCGCCCTCATGAATATCCCTGCTGTCCCTGTTGCTCATCCTCCCCCAGCGACCATGCTGAGGTGAGGGACTTTAACCAACGTGGCCTTACACACCAGCACAAGGAACCAGGCTGGGATTCTCACCGAAACGCCAGGAGGGAAATGGAGCTACTTGTCTTCCAGGCGTGCCGGATCATGCAAGCTGCCAGCTCACGCTCTCTCTGCTTTTCCTCCAGAAGCCGAAAACAACCCCATTGCAGAGCAGCCTACAGGTTGCGTTAGGGCACACTTCCCAGCAGCAAGATGGGTTCAAACCAGGCTCCTCCAGTATGGAGAATTACACACAGGTCTTTCATTTTCCCTGCTGACTGCTCTAGAGATTATAATAGCCCCAGTAGTCAAGAAGAAACAATACCTCAAAGGGATCTTGGTTTCTATTGCCAACGCTTATTTACCTATTCTATTATGTAATAATTAAGCCAAAAGAAAAAGCCACCACCTTTGCAGCTGTGTTCTTAAAGAAAACCAGCAGCTGCTATGGGATGTTCCAAGCAGCCTTTTCCTGTAAAAGAATATGAAGTCTGAGTACAGGACCCTGCTCTCCCGGGGAGGGGCAAGAAGTGAAATGACTTGTTTCTAGATCCCAAAGGACTTGGGAATGAATTAAATGCTGAATCATTCAGCCTTGCCAACATGGGGCATCCACTGAGGCAGGAGATCGGGGTCCTGCACAGCCCTGTTTATGAGTTCAGAATACCTACAATGAGTAAGACTCTTCAAGTTTGGTATTTCAAAGCTGGGTAACTGCTCACTAGTGTCTACACTGAATGATCGCAGCTGTTTGCATCCTCTGCTTTTCCCCTTGCCTTCAGTTCTTCATCTGTAAAACACATGGATGACCACATCCACATCTTGCTGGAGCGTTACAAAAATACGGGTCGTAAGGCACCGACACCGGTGACAGAGCCTACAAAAGCACCCAAGATATCCAGCTTTCTCCAAGTAGAAGGTTAGATTGGGATGACTTTTTTTCAGCACAGAAAAAAACAGCTTTTTTCTTTGATGTCACTGATTGCTCTTAAGACACAACAGCTACTGAAAAATCACTATTTTTTCTGTTATCAACCCCTGGCAACTTGTTACGACAGATAGCTGCAATCAATCAGGGAATCCATCACAACTGGATGCTGTTAGCTTTAAAGACACATGCCCTTTCAGCTAAAGGGGATGAGCATTCTGGGCTGCATTACGAAGAGCATTACCAGCAGGTCGAGGGAGGTCACCCTTCCCCTCTGCTCTGCAGTGGTGAGACATCTGGGGTGATGTATCAAGCACTGGGCTCCCCAATACAGAAGAGATACAGGCTTACTGGATCAAGTCCAGCAGGGGAACAGGAAAATTATTATGGAATTGGAGTATCCATCATACAAGGAGAGGTTGAAGAAAACTGCGGCTGCTTGGCCTGGGGAGAAAGCTCAAGGTGGATCTTATCCACATGTATAAATACCTGACACAAGAATGTAAAAGAAGTGGAACCAGACTCTTCTTAGTGGTGCTCAGTGACAGGATAAGAGAAAATGGGCACAGATTGAAATACAAGAAATCCCATTTAAATATAAGAAAAAACTTTTTTTACTGTGAACATGGTCAAACACTGGTTGCCCAGAGAGGCTGCACAGTCTCCATCCTTGGAGAAATCAAAACCAAACGGGACATGGTCCCAAGTAACCTAGTCTAGCTGACCCCTACTTTGAGCAGGGATTTGAACCAGCTGATCTCCAGAGGTCCCTTCCAACCTCAAGTATGCCACAATTCTGTGTTGCTCTGCCAATTTCTAGGAGCACAAAGGCACTTGAGAGAAATCTTCAGTGTTAGTTCAGCCAAAGGGCAAGAATCTTCTCTGCCATCTTGACAGGCAGAGAAATCAATTTACAAGACATCACTGTACTTAAAAATAGCGGGTCATAACTGCACCATTTCCCCAGGAAAGTAGAACAGGTATGGCTGATGTTTGTATTAATTATAAACCAGTCTATATTTAAAAACATGTCTTCAAAGTCATCGACAGACTAGGATTATTTGTAACACCTGGAACAAAGTTGCAAATATTTATAAATTTTTTTCCTTTCATTGTTTGTTCTTTCCAGTTTGCTTTGGTCACAGACCAGTACTCTCCAGAAACTCACTGTCCGTGGCCACTCAGGGCAGAACTCCAAACCTCTCAGTTCCCACACCGCACGGAGACTTGAGTCTCTCTGCTTTTACTTGCGCCGTACTTAGGTGTCAGCAAAGGAACTCTTGGTCTCCACATACTCAAGTGCTGCTCTTTTAACAGCCAGGACACTTTCTGATGTACCAAATTTCTTCTCATAATCCAGGTAGCGTTTAAAGAAGAATTTCATCTTCTTTGGTGCCAAGCTCAGGTGTATGACCCTCTCAAAGATGTCCCTGCAAGAAACCAAAGCGATTCAGATCGCTGTGTTGGTGACAGCACTCAATACAAGTCCTGTCTCCTGCCTTTGAAGAAAGAGCAGATACTCAAGGCAGACATTCAACCTGCTGTGAAGTGCTGGTGCTTGAAGAAAGAGATTCCTGACAACTGGCCAAAACCTTGAAGTAGAAGCCTCCTATTTGCTTCCAGAACTCTAGGGCCAACTTAAGCCAAGATCCAGCCACTGTATTTGACCCTGTGTTCATTAAGTGAATGCATCTGGATCCATACTATGGGAAGCTGGACTTCTTTTTGTCAATTCTCCAAAAAGAAAAAAACATGGAAAGGGAGAAACATTTTTAAGATATACAAGGACTTGATCTCGCCCTTCAGATGCAACAAGGCAATCCCTCCAGAGGGACAGATGAACTTCAGTGCAAGTCCTCTACTTTCTGTCATGCAGGCTACTAATTACAAACCAGTCTCCCCCTCTGCCCTATGGATCTCCTTGCAGTCTCCTCCATCCTGGCAAGATCAGGCACTTCCATACACCCCAGTTTTCTTTCTCTTTTGCTCTGCTCTGGGAAGCCCTATAAAACCTCTGCTCTTCTCAGGTATTGCTCCAAGAACTGTACTCTGCCCCTTCCCAGCCCGCTGTAGCACAACTCACCGCACTTCCTTCTGGCTGCCCTGTTTGATCATGATGTCCATGTAGATAGACCAGATGTCGGTCCGCTTGGGATAGCTGCTGAGGGTGCTCTCAAAGAGGGCCTTGGCATGTTCTGGGTCCCCAAAACGGAACTCTAGCTGCGCAAACCTTGAAATGACATCCACATCTGGAACAAGTAATGACATGTTAGGGTATCACAACAGTCTCTTCCCCATGAACAAACACGAGTGATAATTACAGGCAGGCATAGAGACAGCACCATCTGTACCCAGAGACAAAAGGCTCTGTTGTAAAGTGGTTCTGGACCAAGGTGGGATCAGAGTGGGAGAGAGAAGGGTCACAGTTCACTTCCCATTTCAGATCTCTGCAGGAGACAGAAGTTTATTCTTACATTCAAAACGTATCTTGCAGCATCCACAGGCAGCCCCACAAACCTGGGACTAGACCAACTGAACTTTTCTAGAGGGCTGTAAGATTCAAAGTCATCTTTGCTTTGGGTGCTTTGCTTTTGCCCATCGCAGAAAATTCTGTTACAGGAGGACTTAGCATTGATACACAGGTTGAAATTTCCCCTCCCCTGAGAGTCAAGGGCAACATGTTCAACACAACTGGTTGCACTTTTCACTTATTACAAATATTGTCACGGGCAGAGGTATCAGAGAGCAGTCCATCTGCTGGAGACCTGTCAACACATGGTCTACATTAAGGATGGGGAAGAGAGCACTTACGTTCTTTGGTAGGCAAAGCCTTGAGAGCCCTCTCCAAAAGCCTGTGTGTAGCCTCAGTCTGGCCTTGCTTCAGGAGGAAAGAGGCGTATTTCAGCCACACAGATTTCTCCTGACGGAAACGCTTCAGCATCGTGTGGTACAATTCTTCTGCTTGCTGGAAGGGCAGAATTGGGTTAGATCACACAGATTCATAATAGGGCCTTGTAGCTTTAAAATTCTTACTCTTGGCCCAGGTGTCTCCAAACAGTTATGACAGAAAAGCAAGTATCAATAGTTCTTCGTCCGCTCTCAATCATAACTATTAATCCCAGTTAGGAACAGGACAGGCCTAACAACTGACAGCTTATACAGCCAGCATTGGCAGTTTATGGGCACAACTGAAGGGGATACATGCCTGGGAACTGCTCGCACTATCTTACCTTGTACTTCTCAGAATTGGCATAGATGTCACACAGATGCTGGAAGACTTTCAGAGGTTCATTGTATTGAACAGCTCTCTCAAAGACCTTCATCAGTGTCTCCTCAGTACCATACATGTTCTCCAAGTTCAGCAGAGCTACCCAGACATTCAGCTTCTCCTGTTCTTCCCTTAAAGCAGATGTGAACAAGAATGTTTAGCCTTTTACCAGTCTTCACCAGCTTTTTTGCAAACCACTCAAAGACTCACTGACTTGTAGCCAGCCTCCAGGACAAAGGAAAGCAGCACACTGCTCACTGAAACACCACTTGTGGAATAGAGCACAACAGGTTTTTTAACACTACAACTTTTGATCACTGTTGTTTGTAATTAAAAAGCCACAAGGATGATTCGCAAAAGCATAATATACTTAATCATGCTGTAGAAATTATTTAATACGTGAAGGTGCAGCACTATGGAAAAAGCAACAAGAGTTTTACAGTTTGTTTGATGTACAGTTTGTTTGATTGCCACCACTGGCAGCACTGTGCTCTTCCAAACCCTTCCAACTGCTCAGAAGTATGTCCGTACACCCAGTGATACCTCGGGGAGTGTCTGTCAGCTGCAGGCCAGCTGTGGTGACTCAGGCCAGATCTTTAAAGAGCCAGCTGACAATTGCTACCATTTAAACCTTTTGAGGTCACTGGAACAGACCTTGCCACTCCACACACACACTGATGATGCTCTTCATCCACCACAACTACCCCACCATGATTTATTCTTTGGGGCAAAGAAAGGCAGAGCCCCATTATTACCTGAAGCAGATTGTTTTAAGCGCTCTCTCTGCCACAGCTCTGGCCTTCTCAATCTCAGTAGCCTGGAGGTGGAAAGCCATGTACTGTAGCCAGAGGATGGAGCTGTTGGGACTGCTCAGCACCAGGCGGTCAAAGTCATCTGCTGACTGGGGCTGTCGACTGGGGTCCATAAGAGATGCCTCTAATTTGCAGAGTTCCTTCTCCTTTTTCTGCTTCTCTAGTTCCTTCTCCTTCTTTGTTTGTTTCTTCCGCTGAAAGAGCGAAAAAGGAGGACTAGGGGAAAGCAGGGACTTCACGTGGGAATAGGCAGGCCCACCTAAAGCACAGCCAGACCTCAGTATGTCCAAGGCCAGGCAGTTTTCACAGAAAGAGATGAGGCCAATTGTTTAAGAGAGGAGGAAAATGGTAGAGAGACATCAGCCCTTCATACACAGTTCACACATCCAAGAAGAGCAACGGTACATGAAATCTCACTTCTTTTCATGAAATACATTGAGGGACCAAATACTTTGCTAGTTTTTACTACAAGTGCAGGATTCACTCTTCACCCCTCCCTCTCATTCTTCTGTCTTTACCCTCCCTCCAGGCCAGCACTCACCACCCCCCTCCACTCTGTAAAAATCCAGGCTACAGGGGGAGAAATTGTGTCAGACTGGGGTATGTGGTTGGATTGCTGGGGTGACTCAGGTCTAAACTGGGAACTGACAGTGCCATAGTTCTCTGCACAAGGCAGCTTTACCTTGGACAACAAAGCACTGGCCATGCATGGCCTTTACAGAGGTGACTTTCGAGGGACAGGTGAAATCCCAAAGAGCAAACATGAAAGCAATTCATGAGCTTGTTTCTGATTTTGCTGAATTACTCACACTGCAAAACTTCTAAAAATTTACAGCATAAAAGAATTTTTTAGTGTTTTTCTAACTAAGAGGACTATAATTTGAAAAGGTTTTTCACCTCCGGGTTTTCCGAGTGTTGAAAATTTACAGGAAAAGTGAAAAACAGAGCTGACATCAAATAAAAAAAAAAAAATTATTTTCATGAAAATGTTTGTTTGGCCCTAAATAATTATTTTTTTCACATCACCGTGAAAAGCCCTATTTTCATGCAGCCATGCTAAAACAGGGCCTTCTGTCCTCTGCTTCACACATATCTGCTGCTAAGCCAGTGCTCAGAGTAGTTAAGGAAATTGCGTATTAGCTGTCAGAGATGTTCCCTTGGGTTAAAAGGCTTTGCTATGGGGCAGACAGACATGCAAATACTGAAACATCACATTACAGCCACCATGTGATGCCTCCCGTGCAGGCAACACTAGGACACAGTACCTTAGACTGCAGATCCTCCTCTTCCTCGCTCTCTGAGCTCTCTTCCTTCTGGTTCATGACAGGCATATTCATTGCATTCATGTCCTCATCCCAGGTGAAACCCATGGAAACCTGCAGCCTGGGAGCTTCACCAGGTTTCTTTATCTGTTTGGAGGAAGACAGGGAATGCCCTGGGTTTTAATCTGAAGTATTTACACTGAGATCAGACAAATGCTGTTTGCTTGTATCTTCTCTCTGGCTCACACTATTGTCTTCTCACTCCACCAAACAGCGCACCAGCTAAAACATTGAACTCTGGCCACCTTTGTTGTAATTTAAACTCAATCCATCTCAAGCCATTTTCAGGTGACACAAACACCAGTCTGTGTCACTCCTATCTGCAGCAATGCTATTGTCATCCAAGTCAAAACTGACACATCTCAATAGGGCTGTAAAGTCATTTCAGGCTCAGGTTCTCCAAACTTCTCACCTTAGATTTCTTTTTAGCTGCCTCTTCCTCCTGGTCATCCTCCTCCTCCTCTTCCCGGTAATATACCTCAATTCCACTGTCATTTTCATCTGCTGAGCAGATCTTCTTTTTTTTTGGCTTCACCTCCTGCAACAAGGGGAAATGAGTGGATAGTGGAGTGCAACAACTAGGATGAGTCTTAATAGGAATTCTGACCACAAAGAGTCTGACAGCAGAGGGAGGGTGGTGCCCTGGCACAGCATCCCCCACTGGCCTCTCACATAAGAGAGACAACAGAGAATAAACCCACGCTCACCTGCCAAGACCAACAGGACAGACCACACAGGCAACAAAATTGGGCTGCTAATTCAGCTAACTTCTACCCAAATGGAATAGTTTCTGATCTTTGCTAATGTCAAATGCAATTTAATCTTTTTTTTTTTTTCCTACTCTGTATAGTTCCTCAGTCTGATGCCAGTGGATATTCCTAGTCCCATTCAGTATTTGGGTGAACCAAATCCTTTAGCATGTCCTGCGCCATCACACCCATACCTGCTCACTTTCAGAGTTTCCTCTTCTCCGTTTTGTCTTCATCTTAAGCTCTTCTGTCTTTTCCCTGTCATCTGCCTCTCTTTTCTCTTCTTCTGCATCATATCGTGGTAGGCCCAGGGATTCAGGTAAGACACTTGGCATTCCGGTGTCCTCAGGCAGGAGAGAGAGCTCAATGTGTTTTCCTGTTACACTGTGATACATTGCCAGGAGCAGCAGGAGAGAAGAAGAGAGAAAAGAAAAAAAAAAATCTAAGCATTTACAATGACTGCAAGGATAGGAACGTCTTTCGAATATTCTCAGCTTTTATCCTCCCTCTTTCCATTCTCTCCTTTCTAATTTATGGCCCCTTTTAAAGAAGGTTGGAACCTACCCAAGCACTTTGGCAGTGAGCAGCTTTCCTTCAGGCAGGTACTTTTCATATAGAGAGTGGTTCTGTACAAAGTAAGGGGAAACATTCTGGAACAAGATTCGGCCCAGAAGAGAAGTGGACAAGCTGAGAAGAGAAGGAAAACAAAAAATGTAAGTATTCCACAGCAGGGAAAAAGAAAAAAAGTGCAGTGAGTATATCTGTGGCAAGACCAGTTCTTTAGAGTGCCACCCAAACTTTATCTACTTTAATTTCACAGGCTCAAGAAAGCAGCAATGACATCTTGATTCCCAGGAGGAAATTCATTTTGCAACACTGCATTACACCAGAGACCACCCCTCAAAGAGGATTCCAGAATCATACATTCAAAAGAAGCTCTCCAAGACCCCTCTTTTCCCAGTATAATTTTCTTATGCTACTCACCCCAAAAATACACCCGATGAAGTGATTGATTTGACATAGCCTCTCACTAGCTGGCCTTTTTTAACATCTTTAACACCTGTTATTTCAACATCCTCTACTTTGCTGTTGCTCTTTGGGTTCAGCCTATAAGAAAAGAGGTTAGAAGTTAAAGCACTCGTCTGAAAAATTCACACTCCAGATATCAAAGAAAGAAATCAGTGTTAACAACAGCTAGTACTTTCTGGAAAAGATACAAGATCAGAGATGCCCTTCAGTTTATTCAAATGTACTAATGGACTATCTACATCTCTGGCAAGCATTAGAGAATAAATATGCTGCTGTAAGCAAAGACAAACAAAACAGATCAGCCTGGCTTCCTCTGACAGTAAGAAAATGAGGAGAATAAAATGGTGTAGAGAATTGGCTTGGGTTTTTTCCACTTCTTTCTAAGATACTTCATTCCACATGGTTTAAGCATTTTTGCTCCACAGAGAAGACAAAGCAAGAGGCTTGGTTTTAAGAGACATTTAGGACTAAGTCTGCTATTTAATCAAAATATTTAAAATGCAGCTGAACACTGAAAAGTAACAAGTTTGTATTGCAGTGGTGAAACTTTCCCTTCCCAAATAAGCAAATAAAAAAATCGTCAAGTCTAGAAACTATGATAAACAGAGATTGAACCTGAACCCACTTGATCAGCTCTACATTGTCAGACATCTCCATGTTTGCCAATACACAAGAAAATCTTTTTCCTGAAGGAGGAACAAGTCTCATCCCTTAAAAAAAGCAAAAATAGTCCTCGTCCTTCAAACACTTCACACTGATCCACCCAACCCAAAAGTTACTGTATTTCACTTTCCTTTTCTTCACTAGTAGGAAATCAACAGCCCGGAGAGAAGACACGTACCGGGATTGCCGTAGAGATAACTGGATTTTGCTCTTCTTATTGGAGAGGATGTAGCACCTGCGTGGTGAGTAAGGGGAGAAAACAGAAAGCTTTTTTTACATGTTAAAAAAAGCCAGAGGTAGAAAACAGGTATCTTCACTAAGAGAATGAAGCCCTAGAGGAAACAAACTACTCTGTCCCTGGGAGCACTCGCTGTCTAACACAAACCAGCATGACACAACAGTTCATTAAACCAGCTAAAGGGCTTTTTGAAACATATCTACTTGCTTTACCCAGTATCTATTGCTAGTACAAAAGACCGCTTTGCCAAAAAGACTGTTACAGCTGAATCACTTGGCCTCTTGTCCTCTCCAGCATTCCCAACAAGTCTGTGAAGTAGGGAAACGCAATTACTTGTGCATTACAAATGTAAAGGCAACTGACTTGCCAAACAGTCCACAGAACCACAGCAGAGCTGGGATAACTGGCTTCACTCAGTCTCATCAGCACCTTTGCTAAGAGAGTAGCCACTCTCAAAACACAGTCCAAGAAGGCAGCTGAAAAGGTGCTTTTTCATACATAGAAAATTCAAGACTTTCACCCAAACACATATAAGGTCATAAGTCAGCCTTACTTCTTAGCTACAGACTGAACCTTACAGGTCTGGCATCATCTTATGGCAGCAAAAAGCCTGTCACTGGAAGGAGATATTTCTAAGCCTTGCAGCTTGATGGAACAAGACAGACAATTACTGACCTGACAATCTTGCCAATTTTGAAGTCACCCAGAGGATTCTCTGCATAAGTATCATTCAAGTGAAAGATGTTGACTCTGCCAGTCTTCCCACCTGGCAGCGCGATGGTCAAACCCACGTGTGGAGTCACCTTTGTTACCATGCCTACGGCGATGGTGCCCTGCTCCAGCAACTGAATTCCTGGAAAAAGCGGAGGAGGAAGAGGGCTTCATAATACTCCAAAAGCATGCAACCAAAGCAACAGGTGTAATGAGTCAGCGAATCTGATTTTAGTTGCCTAGTCACAGATCAAACCCACAACTTTTGGCAAGGTGCAGCCTGTGCACTCTCTCGGTTCACAGCAACGTTTGCCCTGGCAGACCAGACAAGGTCCCCTACTTGCACAGTTCCAGGCTCCAGAATAACTGACAAATGATGACAGATACATCCTCTCACGTCTGAGATCAGAAGGGAATATGTTCACAAGGGCTCTGAGAAGGGCTTTTGTCTGGGACAGCAGGAAAGTGATTCTTTAGTCTAAAGGTCTGACCTCTCTTGCCTTTCACACTGCTACCTCTGGGTCAGGGTCCTGGGGGTTAGATTTGTCCTACAGGGAGGCACAGCGTGGCTCTGGAGTGTAACATCACCACCTGAGGGGCCAGTGCAGGCCCACCCCTGCACAAAGCACCACATGCAGTGGTGTCCTGCTGTTAAGACTCCACCATACCTGTGAGTGACAAGCAGAGGTTTGTTTCGGTGACATCTGTTCCAGTCACTGTAGCTGCTATTGCTTGGCCATTTTTGAAGCTCTTTTCCGGATGTTTTAAGACCTGAAAGAAAAGACAGATTTCCACTCGTTGCCAGAAAAGAAGCTTGAAACAACTCTGACTGGTGCTCCTCCTATGAAGCGTTACGCTTCCTATACGTATCTTTGATGTGTACACTTGACTGATAGCTCAGCATTGCTTCAATGGCTCTGCCATCCTGAGCCAAATGAGCTACAGGAGGAGTACTTGCTTTCCAGTGAGGGGCAGTGATGCCTAAAGGGCAGAGCACTGGATTAGGAGTTCACATGGATGTCAGAAGTGTCTGCAGTCATTACTTACAGCCATCTGCAGGGAAAAAAATTTCCTGTAGCTTATCTGTAATGGCCTCTTACCTTGGTGTTCAGAGACAGCAGCAGATGAGGAATTCTTCCTCGAATGTCAGGGGTGACTTCCACCTCCAGCCAATTTTTGAGGACGTTATACTGAGAAGACACCAAATAACCAGAGAAGACAGCATGAGACCTTAGGAAAAAAAAAAACAAACAAAAAACCCTTCCCTGGTAGATTCACTAATTCTTAAGGCTAGAAAGAACTACTCCAGTCTTGGCTCTTGCACCAAGCAAAAATGGTGATTTGGCTCCTAGTCTCACAAGCATTACGCTTCTGTTGTTCACAGGCAAGTGCACACAGGGTATCAGCAATGAGTGTACTCTGTGCTGGTGGCACACACAATTTCTCAAAGGCCACGGTGCTAGAGTGCAGGACGGGAAGCATCCACTGGCAACAAACAGGCACATCAAAGAGGACAAGTCAGATTGACTCCATCAAGTATGGAAAATGTTGAGGTCCTTCTACCCTCCCCCTAAGACACTGCACTTTGCATGGGCCACTCTCACAGTTAATGAAGACCACAGTAATGTCAGTGCTTAGGTCTGAACTAATGCCCCTGAGGTCACCCCAACTTACCACCTCCCCCAGTCCTAGGAAAACTCTGATCTCACCTTTTTCACAAAACAGGTGACTGTCTGTCCAACATCGTAAAGCCCAAGTTTCTTGAGGGCACTGTCTTCTTTAGGGTTTATCATTGCTGCAACTTCCCCTTTTATTTCACTGTTTGCAAAGAAAGAAAGAGGACATCAGTAAGCCAGCTTTGGTCCTAATGATGAAGATGGGAGTTAGAAACCCAAAAGATTATGGTGAGACAGTACTACTGTGACAATGCTTTTGACATTCCCCTCCCAGGCTGCATTCTTCTGCAGGGAATTAATTGTTCCCTAGGCTTAAGAGGGAATCCTTCTGACATGGACATACCAGAACCCAGACTAGCACAGCCTGAAGCCAAAAGGGCATTCAAAGGAAACCATGTGCCAGGAGAGCACTGTGAGGTTTCACACAGATCCTAGACCCAAGTTAGTGTGACAGAGGGAATAAGAGACCTTGCCACGCTGCATACATGTGGAGCTCCTTGCTTATGGTCAGCTCTTGCTGACAAATGGGAAGAACAAGAGAGGGAACCTACAAGGTTACAAGGTCTGTGAAGCATCTGCAGAAAGTACAGAGACTAATACTTACCTCGGTCGAATGCTGAGCTCTGGAATGGACCGTGTGAAGTGTGGATGGGTGATGGGCAGGTACCTAAAGAACAGGAAAAGGACTGAAATTTCTCCCCAGGGCTCAGTCACTTGTTATCCCTCTGCACTAGCAAAAGCCAGGGATAAGCCCTCTAAAATTACAAAAGCCTTCAAGTTCCAGTTCTTCCTAGAACTATTTCAGTGGCAATTCAGGTGCCCGAAATACTCTGGCAAATTTAGCCCCTAGAGCCTAAACCTGCTTGTATTTAAGAGTTCTTCTGGACTTTAAGAGTTTAGATATCTTTTTTTTCTTTTCTTGCAATCTATTCTCAAGATAAATACAGTGACCCAGGTACAGAGCTAATTCACTGAAACCTGGATCTCAGATAAAATATAATAGCAGGCTTCCTCAGCCTCAACTGCTCCAGCAAGGATAGCTGTTAACAGCATGTGGTGACAGAGGGAGCAGCTTAGATCATCTGAATCGAGTAACTGTTTCACCCCTTGCGTTCCCCAAGAAGTAATATTATGAGCATGTTTTCCCACCTGTGAGTATTCACCTCTCTGCCTCCAATGACTCGGGCAGTCACCTTCTGTCCAGCTTTCAGAGTATATGTTGGAAAAGAGCCTATGGGGACTTCATCCAGAATGCGGGATGCATGGATTGAACCTGTCAGCTTGTCATCAATAGCAACTGTGACATGGGTTGGTTTGACGGATTTAACGGTACCAGTAACAATGTCCCCCAGGGAAAGCGAGTGTGTCACAGCAGCAAGCACCTCTTCTAATGGTGTCTCAGATTCTTTCCGGACCCTTACAAAAACATTCTTCTTTGCCGGGCCTTGTACTGCTAATAAGACTCCGTGGTCATTCACCTTCACCACTTTTAAGGTTGCAGAGATTGTTTGTCCCACCTTCAGTTTTTCTGAGTCAAAGCGGAAGGTGTCATTGAAGTGAGAGGCTACGGGGACAGCTGCCAGCTGGCCTGTTTCCAACAAAGACACGATGGCAAACTCTTCTGCTACGAGCTGCACGATGGCAGAGTGCTGGGAGTTCTCCGTGAACTGCTAGACAGACAGAAATGGAGATAGTGACTTCTCCTGCTGTGATGTTAATTCCATCCACTCTACCTCCCACAGTTCTAAGGAAGGAAACAGCCCCCCCTCAAAATGCATTAATTGCCTGGAGAGCCAGAAACAGACAAATCCAAAAACTGAACACATACCTGCTTAGGTCTTTGTTTGAACAGTTCTTCCCGAAGAGAAACATACACCTTAGATGTGAGGGCATCCACATGAAGAACCACCGCCTTGGTTTTCTCACCAGGAACAATATTTTTGTCTACAAATGAGAAAAGGACATTGTCTCCTGATGACAGTGAAGAATTTTGAGCAACTGAGCTAGTGACACATGACAGATAGGAAGGACTGCCTGTGGTTCAGTTTAATTACTGGAGACCATAGTGATAAAAAGACTGTATAATTACTAATTGTAACTTACTGTAACAAAGTGAATTTAGTACCAAATGTACAATAAGTCTCTTTAAGAAAAAAACACATTCTTCCAATGTTAATGGCAAGGAAAAAAAAACAAAAACGGGGTTTTCTTATTTGGAAAAAGAGTCTGATGTTTTCATGGAACAACTAAATTGATTTATTGAAGATGCAACTCTTAAATAACACAGACAAGGCTGACAAAACAGAAATTCAAGGTAATATAGGTGTTGAAAAGGTATGCTAACATTTCACAAAACCATCATCAATCTATCTGTTGCTGAGCAAACAAAGAAACTCTTCTGAACACAGAAGTGCTGAGATATTACTCCTGCTGAACTCAGCAGCTTAGATTGGTTTCATTGGTTTATTCATTATCTCTGAATGTACTTGTTTGGTTCTGCGAAATATGGCACTTTTCTGCTTTAATTTTTGAATTGCAAAGTACCAAAAAAGCAGTCCTGTTTTAAAGTCACAGTGATTTAAAAGAAAAATTATCAGCAATGTCATATAGAGGATACTCCAAGGAACATATTTCTGAAGTAAGAAGGAAAAAGAAAAACACATGAGAAAGCTGGAGCTTGCATTAATACTTTTTTTATACATAGTATGCTTCAAATAAGGATCTCAGAGCACAAACTAGACCTTACAAGATGCCCAAGAGATGAGGTAGGATTAAGTCCAATTTACAGATGGGGTAGCGGAGGCAACAGGCAAGTCCCGAATCGTGCAAATGTATCAGCAACACATTAGGAAACCAAACTGCTCTTCAAGCCCATCCCTACTCTGCTCAGACTCCTCCCACGTTTGTTCCTCATCAGTGTGAAAAGTGAAAACCAAAGCAAGCAAAGCCAAGACCCTCACCTCCCAAGTGGTAGCGAGTGGCTGTTGCAGTCCAGCCTGTGATACAGCTGCCACTGAACAGCGCTGAGCCATCCTCCTTCACATCCTGCACCACCAGCTGCAGCTCCTTCCCAGGCACCAACTCACAAAGGCCTCGGGCCGTGCTGGGCTCCCCTAAATAAAGGGAAGAGAAAGTGGGAAGCCAGTTTTACCTAAGTTGTTTCTTTGCCAAACAAAGACAGCCATCACATTTCCTCAAGAGAGCGCAAACAAGCATTTATATCCACCTTCATAATGGAAAGCAAAGTTTAGGCTCCTGAATCTGTAGGAATACAAAGTAAATTCTTAGATTTAATCAAAGCAGAAAGACTTTTGTGACATTAAGGATCTGATAACTTTGGAAAGAACATTTTCCAATCTTACAGAAACACCTGCACGCAGCATTGCATATAGAAAAAGGTGAAAGCAAAGTAGATCAATACTAAAAACACAATTATAGGAAGCAAAACATTAGACGCTACTGGATAGAAAAAGAACCTAAAAAAGCCAAAGTTAGAATTTGACAAAATTTTACTGATCAGAGAAATCAGGTCTGCAGACTACAGTTTTTAAAATAGAAGAGCATAGAGTACTAAAAATTAATCATTACCAGATTCAAAATCTGGCAGATTTTGAAAAAAAACCAGAAAGCGACAATGCCTCATGTGACACACAATTAAATGGTGAACCTACTGCCACATGTCTCAATCAATTAAGTTCTAGATTGGTTCATAAAGCAATTACAACTATTCACACCAAAAAAGTGTCTCCAAGGCTGGAGAAAAGCTTTGGTCCACAGAATATCCTATCTCACCCTGGCCTTTCTTATTTTCATCTTCGTAGGTCCTTCAAGGAACCCATCCTTTTGCGCCATTATATCTCCCTTCCTCTTCTGGTGTATGGACCTCACAGTTTGTCTATTTATACCCTTATTTTTAAATCTCTAAGCTTCACCCTGAAATCAATGTAAGAGGCCTAGCAGGCTTCAATGCAAAGAGCAGCTTCTTTGGCTTGTTCCAGCTGTAGTTCCGAAAAGCTTTCTTGTCAGTGGCAGACACTGCACACACAACCTTCTTCTAACAAGCTCCTCTCAGAAGCCAAGTTTTTCCTTGAACCAACTTTTCTTTCACTTAAAAGAAAACAGCATTCCCTTTTTGAAATGGTCTCCCCCAGAGGCTCTGGAGCCCGCCCTTTTTTTTTTTTGTGATACGATGCCCTTTAGCAGAACATGTGCAACCTTTTACCTCTTCTTCTCAACAAGTTCCTGATTTCTTTCATCTCCTTGAAATATTGATTCAGCAGGGCAAAGCTCTCTGCACCAGAATCGCCTGAGCTGCACTCTGACACCTTCAGATTGAGGAGCACACGCTGCTTCTCCTCATCAATGCTCATCACTTTTGCAATCACGGTCTGTCCTACCACAAAGTGGTCCTTGGTGTCCGTCACAAACTTGTCACTCATGCTCTGTGCAAAGGAGACAAAGAGGCAAGGGTTACTGAACACAGATGCTAACTATCAGCCACCTGCAGCACTGTTCAGAAGAAGGGTTTGAGTCAAGACTTCATGAAAACGTGTAAGAGAAATTAACAAAGACTAAAAACAACTACCATCAATTAAAATTAATTACACGATGTCACATGAAATCCTTGTAGAAGCTTAAGTTCACTTGAATAGTCCTTTATTTCATTTTGGAAATGATTTAAAACACAAACCTGAAAGCAGCTTTTACCATACAGGAGGAAGCTGTGCAAA
>JAHREE010000098.1:6087198-6100556 GCA_033628505.1 Tringa tobata
GTCTGTCTGAATCTTGTCACTGCATTTTTGGATATGTAATTGAAGCTGTTTCTTAGCTGAACTAGTGAAGATTTATCTTAATTAGGTATTGCAGATTCCTGAACAATTGGTAGAAATTTGCATGTGTTGAATGTTTGTGTAGGCAGGACTGTCAGGTCTCTTTATAACGCTTTGCGGAATTTTCCCTTTTATCATCACCATACTGATTTAGGTTTTTTTAGGTTTAAATTTGGTTGAATGAACTCTGAAAATCATAAATCAGAACCCCTCATTTACTTACCTGATGTTGTTGTCACCTCTTTTGTACCTTAAGCAGGCTCTGAATGTGCCGGCTTCTGTTGTGTATCCACCGTCTCTTGAATGTCCTGACAATGGAAATATCAAGTTTAGTGTAGAGATTAGTTTAATTTTCCTACTGATCCTGTCCAACTGACTTTAAATTTGTTAACCATCCTGTATTGTTTGTTAGGACAAGCAGCCATGGCTGGCCATGACTCGGGATCTCAACACCAGTTCACTGGATTTCAGAAGTACTTCAATTCCTATACCATCACAGGCAGGAGGAATGTATGTATTATGTGTTTTTAACTTTTGTAGTCTAATATAGTGGCATTTTCTGGGTTTTAAACTGAAACCAATCTTAAATTTTATGTTTTCCAGTATGTAATAGCAACATACGCAGGTGTTGCAATGCTCGTCTTGTATTTCAAGCTTAGGCCTAAAAAGAAAACTCCTGCTGTGGCAGATAAGTAAACGGTAAGTGGCTGGTGTTCTTCCAGGACCAAAATGCTTCAATGTCAGCCCAAGAAGAAAGAGTAACAAAGGACAAGTTGCTAATAACAGGATACAATTAGAGAGGGAGATAGAGAAACACAGGCATGTGAACTTTGTATTCATAATTTTAAACCTGAACTGAACTATAGCATCAGCTTATTAGGGGGCATTCTGAGTGAAGTAGGTTGTTAAAGGGGGATGCAGAAAGTATGGGATACCAGTATTCTTTTTTCTGACATGGTAAACGGGACTTTAAAGTAGTACTTCAGGACTTAGTTGTGATAAACGCAGTCTGTTAATACCTTGCTTTGATCAGAGTGAAGGAGCACCATATAAGAGAACCCTATACATTAGCACACCTGATTACACAAGGCCCATATAGAAGTGATTTGATTTGCTCTTGTACAGCAACAACCAAGTGTTACCAAATTCTAGAGTCACTTCACTGAATTTCACTGAATTTTTAGATTTGGAAGGGACCATAGAGACTTCCAAGTACAAAATTTCCACTGAAATGGCGTTTTGAAAAGAACTATGGGCTGTCCTCATAGGCTGCAAAAAGGGGTAGAAAACAACAAGTTTGAGCATTGTTGTTGTATGTTTTAGTGTACCATCGGTCATTTCTTCCTAGGTGTGCTGAAATTGGCCTGCTTGTAACTAAAATAGGACTTGGGGAGGGGGGATACTCAATTACAAGCACCCCATGCAAGACTTGCTACGTCTGATCTCTCTTCTCTTGGCAGGTCGCTGGCATGTCTGAATCTCCAATCTGTGTCAATGTAATGGAAGCTGATGACCTGTTATGGCTAATAAAATAATTACTTGTTCCATTGGAAATATGAAGTGGTTGCAAAAAAGCATAAATGTGGCACTTTTTTTTTTCTCTGTCAAAACCAGTTACTTGTAGTGGAGATGGAGTAGCTGATTCCTGTCATTACTATCTTAACTAAACTCTTCTGCTGTTAAAACACATACTAAAGCATTCTGAGCACCTGGGAAATACCTGAGCAGCATGACCATAATGCCAGCACAGAGCTTACAACCCATCAAAGCACCTCTACGTCCTAGTGGATAACTATAAGCTTATGTGGTTTGCAGTTACCTGGTTGCTCCCACTTTTTGTATTCCAAGCTAGTAGCGTACGTGGAAGCCGTGACTTCCTCACAGTTATTAAGACAACACATAGCACAACTTCTGCCTCAATTGTCTGTATTTTGCGTAGAACCTGTTTGGTTTTGAAGGAAAACCTCCCAGAATAGACTGATAAAATTATGGTATTTGAGCTTTTACTGTTACTGGCCTCTCTTGCAGAGGTAACTGCCAGGAAGAAAATGGCATATTAAGCTCTTTTAATTCTGTGTGTTCATAAACAGTGACTGAAGTACTCGGATGCTTATCCTTCCTGGATGTAGCCTCTTAATAAACGAGGTGTTCTACCACAATTAGATACATACATCCCCCTCCCTGCCCAACACTAACATTTTTCCATAGTGTTCTCCACAGCATCTTTCAGTATCTCAATTAAAACTCAGTACCTTCCTTAGATGTCCCATTGGTGCAGATGTGATTATACAGCACTGTGCCAGCAGCAGGGGTTGAACCCAGGATCTTCTGATGCTAAAGCATGCGAATACACTTCCCAAACTGAGGGCAGCCAGAGGTAGCCATGGTTACTGGAATAAAAAAAAAATAATAAAAGATAAATTACATTGTCTTTGTGCTCTCACTCTAGTTCATGTATTCTTAGAGCTATTTGCACACGCTGGGCCTTCTGAATAAATCTAGTCTTCTTCCTCTGAGTTTGTTTGCATAAATGAGTGGCCTCTGCTGTGTACAGCTTGCCAGATGAATAATGTTGTTGTAACAGTGCAATAGATCTAATTAGCTAAAACCCATCGCCTAGGGTTAGCAGGAGATTTACATGGAATGGCTACTCATCAACTTAACCATTTATGAATGACTTTGTTTCTCTTTGCAGAGTGCTGTTACAAGCACTGCTCTTGCTTCCATTGCAGCCATCACAGAGGAAAAAAAAAAACCTTGTAACATACAGACACAAACTATGTGGTTTTAGTATTTTATTATAATATCAAAAGTATAAAACTGTACAAAATACAAAGGCAGAATGTGGCAGTGTTTCTTTACGCTGTCAATACTGTACATGCTTTAAGTAACTTGCTTGATTCACCAGAACTTGTACTTAAACCCAACTGACATCCAATTGAGAGCAAAGAAATTTTGCTGAGGTACCATTATACCAAAAAAAAGACCAAACATAATTTAGTTTTAACCTTTTTTTTCTTTAAGGAAGAGTTCCAGGTGATCTTCCTAATGAATTTTCCACCCATTATGTTGATGTATAATGCCTGTAATATACCTTTACTCTAAGAGTTAGAGAAGGGGTAAGAAGGGAGGTAGTTCTCTATTTACTTTACCTTAGAAATGTCAAGTCATGGTTTTATTTTCACCAAAGAGGCAGCAGATTGTTGAAGTGTCAAAGCCCTTACTGGAAGTAACGAGGAACACAATACTGGGTTCCCTGCATACAGCTTGTAAGAGATCTAATAAAATCGAAAAACAACTAAGAGCCCACGCCACACAAACCCAAAACCACACCAAAGTGGTAACTTCCCAGTGTTTTGCACATTTTACACCTCGTTAGAAATAAAGCACTGAGCTTTATTGCTTGTCCAGGAGGACTTACTGGGGTGCAGTGTTTTTGTGGGTGGAAATTGTCATGTCAGCAGACAAGCTTGGCCTTTCAAGAGAAAACTGGTGATACACAGGACTCATTAATCCTTTTACTCTGCAATAGTATTTCCATTTCTTGGCTAGTTTGACATTTTGATATATTAAATCTTATGCAGGTTTTGAACATTCTTTTAGATCTAATACAATGTAAAAGGGTTAAAGTCCACTTTTTTTAATAACTGGTATTTCAGTTGTGCCTCAGTCCTGTCCCATTCCGCCCCCCCCCCCTTTTTTTTTTTTCTTCTTCATACAATAAAGCATGAAAGTAAACAAAGTTCACATTGCAGTTCTGGTTGCTTACCACACTTACAGCACTGGCTACCTGTGAAAACAGAATAACAAGATCTGTGTTTCTGATAGAAAAAGATCACTGGAGTTTGAAACTTTTTAGGACTTAGTACTTGGATAGATAAAGCCCCCCCAGGTAACTTGGTGGCAGGTCCCCACAAGCTCCTGGCTGTAGGACCTGCTCTTTTCAATGCCCCATTTGTCGCTGCGATACTCTGGCCATACCTGTTGCCCAGCCCAGGCGACAGTGAATTACACTACATTCTTCTCTCCTGAAACTGAAGAGTTTTTGCTTGCGTCTGAGACTGATTAAACATTTACTAACCATAAATTAAGTGCTTTAAAAAAAAAAATAATAATCATTTGAGAACACATACCAAGGCTGTTAACTTTCCACAAGTTTCAGCAGAGCTCAATACCATCTCTGAGAAGAGACAGCCATTTTCATATACACACATATATATATATTTTATCAAAAGCACCATGAGCAATTCCTTCTTTTACAGTCACGATGCCTTGTCAATCTCCAGCATTTTCAAACCGTGGATAAATATGAAATGTCAGAACTGAGAAGATGCTGCTCTGCATTAGTTTTACATGGTTTTGTTTGTCCTGCAACAGACCAGCGGAGTCCACCTGTAGACCATTCCTCCTGGTCTTGCATCCGGAGATCACTACTGTGGTGACCTCCCAGTCACCAGACAGCTTCCCGAGTCACTGTGAGCTGTAGGCTCCTGCAGCCAGCAACAGATTCCTGCGTGTAAAGTGGAGGTGCACAACCGGGGTTGATTTGGTCATGTATGTACCCAGTAACAAGTCCTGGGAGTTCTCAGGCAGGTTTATATGTCCAGTGGCTGTAGTAAAGTCATCGGTTTCTAAATCTTCAAACGCTTTCACGGCATCCCAGAGGCGAACTGTGTTATCCATTGAACCTAGAAAGAAAAAAGAACAACAGTTTCAAATACTTTCTTTTATTAATAAAAAAGGCACATAAAGAGTTACTGGGGAGCAAGTTAATAGATATTAAAGCTCCAAAAGCAGGCTTGGTCATAATGGTGGACTTACACCCTCATCCCGCAAAGAAACAGACTTTAGCAAACCTCTAACGTGCTGAATGCACACACAAAAACTACCAGGATTTCAGCTTTCCTGGAATCTATCCACAACTGTGGATAAAGCACAAAAAACTATTCTCTCAAAACATTCAGGTTTGGATTATACCACCTAGCACTGTCCTTGTTGAACCAGGGAGTCCAGAACTGGACCCAGTGCTCTAAATGGGGCCTCCCCAGGGCAGAGCAGAGGATGACCTCCCTCCACCTGCTGGTCACACTCTTCCTGATGCACCCCAGGATGCCATTGGCCTTCTTGGCCACAAGGACACATTGCTGGCTCATGGACATCCTGTTGTCCACCAGGACTCCCAAGTCTTTTTCTTCAGAGCTGCTCTCCAGCTGCTCCCAACCTTCACTATCTCCTGACTGCACAAACACCTTTCCTTCAGTAGCAAGGGGTCCTGCTTCACAGTCCAGTGAAGCACTCACCTCATACCACCAGTTTCACATTGCTGCTTTTGCTAAGCCAGTGATTCTACTTTGTCTTCCTCAATTTAGAAAACCAGTTATATCATTCCTCTTCAGATTTATGGAACACAACAGCAACTTCACCGTTTCCAGTGAATTTTACCTGATGCTAAAATCTCTCCATCTCTACTGAATCTGAGCGCGTAGATAGTGTCCGTGTGGCCTTTCAGTTCTCCAACCATCAAGCCATGTCCGATATCCCACAGCAGAACTCTTCCATCTGTCGCTCCAGTAGCCAGGAATCGTCCATTGGGAGAAAATGCCAACGAATGAATTGGTCCCTAAAACAGACATTGAGGGCGTGGGGGGGGACACACACCAAACAAGTTAGTTAAGTTTACTCACGTTCAGTGACTCAAGCTGTATTTGTTCTGAATCTCACTCTTCAGAATCTCATCACAGAAATCAAATTAAATTCTTTTCACACTGTGAGTGATGGGCCTTTACCTTATGTCCAGTGAATATTCTTACACAATTCCCATTCAAAACATCCCAGAGCCGTACAGTCCTGTCTGCCGAGCCCGTGGCAATATAGTTAGAGTTTGGATGAAACCGGGTACACGTCACGTCGGCAAGATGGCCAGCAAATATCCGTAAGGGCTGGTAGTGATCCGTTGCCCACAGACTGAAAAGAAAAGCTTTATTAATGAAGAGAGCCCTAATGAAGTTCAGTATCTGTTGTACAAGGATAAAAAGAAGTAATTACACAGTGGTTTCTTGCTGGTCAGTTTATTGAATTGGCAGGATCTGTTTTGGAAAAGTATACTTTTGGAAAAGTGCATACTTTTGGAAAAGTATACTTTTCCAAAGAGAGAAATAAAGAATATTCTGTCAAGTTGTTGAACAGCTGGAAGGGAACACTTATAACCAGACAGTCATATAAGACAACACTATCTCTTTAGTCATCAGATAGTCTGATGCGTGTTGAAAAGGAAAAAAAACACACAACCCTGACATTAAAACATTTGTTAATTTGTATTTTAATTGATATGAAATAAAATTTATTTCCAGTAATAGGTTAGGCTAGAGAATATCAGCTAATCACTGTCAGGGTTAATCCACCACAAACTGACCCAGACAAGTAAAAAAACCCATCCAGTTTCTTACCGAGCCACTCTGTCATGTCCCCCTGACACAAAGTAATAACCATACGGAGAGAATTGTGTATCCCACACTGGGTAGTTGTGTCCTTTATATCCCACCAAACATGTGAATGTTTGGAGACTCCACAATCTGACAGTGCCATCCTCAGAACAGGACAACAGATAGTTCCTGTCACAGGAGAGAATATAACAAATTATACACCAGACTTACACACCAACTGTACAACCATTGCATACACACTCTGAGGTGCCTAAGATAAGACAAACGGTCCACTGAACAGTGTCTGTTCAGCATGTCACATAGAAACCAGCATTTTGGTGGGGTAAGCAACAAAGTCAAGCAGAATCCAGCCCTAGCCTCTTATGCAAAAAAGACATTTGGATGTTGATAACTAATTCTGATGATACAGCAATACAGAGGCGAGAAAAAAAAATAATCTAATACAAAACCAAACCACCAACCCACAGCCTGGTCTTTACTCAGGAATTCCAGTTATAAGAAAAAATGACTAATAAAGTGCTATACTATGTTACTTTAAAAAAATAAATCTTTTAATATAACTCTAAACAAAATTCCAGTATTCCCTGAAAGAGAATTCATATCACATTCTCAATTCACAATTACAGACTATCTTCATGTTCCACACAAATTTACTTCTCAGTTGCATTTCTGTGATGGTTGTTTCCTGATTAGACACATGCAAAAGCCAAACTTTACACATTTAAACCTCCTTTCTATTATTCAGGCTCTCAATTACATAATAGTTTAAAATCTCTTATTTTAAGATACTATTCCATACGTTTTGAAAACAAAGTCTCGATAGAATAGGAGAAACATAATGACATGCTACTCGCTCTGGTTTTATGGTTTGCAGTACTCAAAGTGCAATCAATGCTGCCATATTTTTCCCTCCTAAAATTCAGTCAGTTAAAAGGCAACTTAAACTACGGTTTGCAAAACGATGGTCTATTTTGCCATCTATGTCTTGAACCTTAAAAACGGTGCTGGCATCCTCAGCTCCAGTTGACTTCAGTAACAACTGACAGCGCCCAACCTCCTGAGCACACTGAGCACTTAGGCTCATGCACAGCTTCTGATAAGCTGCACCAAGAATTGCTTTAATCTTCTGGAAGAAGCTGCATTCAGAACACGATTGCATTCAGTATTACACAATTAAAACTCAAGCAAAGTAGTTAGCTTGTAAACTTATTTTACCTATCAGGACTGAAGCTGGTGCCATAGACAGGTCCACTGTGACCATATAAAATCTTCAACTCACTTGCTGTTTTCTCATCCATGATCCTCTCCAAGACATCATCTGATTCTTTGTCGATGAGACTGAGGTCTGCAATATTTCAAGGTTCATGTGTAACTGTCAGAACTTCAAAGATCAATGCCATGAACAGGAAAGCAAGTAATATTCTCTCTAAAAGGGGCTAGTATAATATGAACATGACAGAGTACCTGACAATTAGTAAGTTTGAAATATACAATGGTATTTAAAATATTTTTTACGATTGTAAAAAGTGAAAGTAATGCTTTACATAATCACTTTAAGTCTTCCCTAAGAGCTAAAATAAATTAATCCTGATGTGTGTTATTTTTCATACTGTTCAGCCTCCAAACACAGTAACGTCTTCTTGATAGAAATGCCAAATTTTCACGCCTTTTCCCACGAAGTTAATATGCCACAAAGACGCTTTTGAGACACGTTGTGACAGCTACACACAACTGCAAATAACTTTTAGTCTGTGGGCTACTGTTTGCTGAACATCATGACCACATCTCAGTTAAATATCCAAATTAAGAAAGGTTTGCACAGTATCTAGCTTCAACAGCAACGCACTGCTACGTAAACAGCAGAATTAAAGAAGCGTGGTTTCCATGAATTTGTGTAGGTGTTGAGCTACAGGACGTTTTCCTCCATCCTTCTCAGAGTTCTCTCCTATAATTTCCCCAAGGGTACCTCTAGTCTCTACCTAAATGATCTAACCCCAGGTGTTCTACTACACCCTATAGTTACCATCTGTGGGAAAGTAACGGAAGATTGGCGAGGAAGACTGTCAACACACTCAAGTGACTCGCACATGGGGTGCTGGAAAACATCTATCACACTAATTGTTGTTTAGTTTTGTATGCTCAACAAGTAGAACATCTGCACTTAGATAACATAGGCCTGGGATGGACTCAGGGGCACCTTAACGAATGTGCCCGAGATTCCTGCCCTGCTGTTGAAGAAGATCAAAGCACATTGGAAAACTCTGCCTGAATCCTTGAAATACAGGCTTGAACAGCAAGTGTGAGCTCTCGCTCTCTCACTCCCTTGCTAACAAGGACTCTCTCTTGCTCCGAAGTGCTGGCATCTCCTGCTTGCCTGCCTCTGCCCGGGTGCTGCTTCGGAGATTCCCTGATCCATGAGGTATCGAGATTAAATTTGTTCTTTGCCAAGCAGGTTACACAACCAGATTTCTCATTCCTTTAAAAATGTTTCTCATGGCAGTATGCAAGATGCGATCATACACGCTTTATGTGCACACCCTGTTTCTTCCAAGTGAAAGCTGAAGCCAACTCTCCTGACACAAACATCTTCCTCTGTTCACGTAAAACATAGCTGCCACAAGCAGTGCACGCTCATATTAATTGTCTTAATTACCTGCTGCTGTTTTCACACTACGTAGCTTTTTCGGAGTCACTGACCAGACTCTGACCGTAGAATCAGCAAAGCCTCCTACAATCATGCTAGAGTCATCTGTAATATCCACTGCAGTCAGACCCTATGCAGAAAGTATCCATTTATATTGTTTCTATCTCTCATGATGCATTTCAAACATTATAAAATCTTAGTTAGAAATAAGAAAATTACTATTTACAAAAATAAGAGGGAATTATTCTAGGATAGACATAAACATATAAATTCTTGCACCATTAAAAATAAACCTATACGAATGAAGCAGTCAATAGTGACAAAACAGGACTGTTTTCCAGTACTTTGGTGCAAAACATCTACCATATTCTGTAGAATATACTTAGAGGCCCACAAGAAAAGCAAAAGAAGGAATTATGGCAAAATCAGAGCAAAAAACAAAGACCACAGAAATTCAATAGTTTAAGGAATCTTTAAAAAGAATTTTGAAGATTTTGGAACATAAACTTTGCAACACAACTTTTCAGATACTCCAAGAACCCTTGCCAACTCTGTTAAGTTCTCTTTCTTTATTAAGAGGGATGTTTATAATTTTGATTCTCTCTTACACATTACCCAAACTCTTCTTTTACCAACCTGGTAAGCGTTAAGGAACGTGTAGAAACAGATGGAGGGCAGGCACTCTGGGCCAAGACGCACACGCCTCGCAGCTTCCTTCATGTTCATTACTTTATCCAGCTTGTCAGAGTCTTTCAGTTCAGGCAGAGGAATTCTACAAGAAGCACACATTTTTACAAACCAGAAGCACCTTTTGTATTGTTAATCTAACCAGAGAAAGCAAAACCTTTGCTTGCAATCCTATAGCGCAATATTCAAATAGGAACCAAGAACTAGAAAAAAAGAAAGACTATGTAAAAGATTAACTGATGAGGAAAAAGAGCCAGTAGCTTTAAGTATTTGAGACAGACCATGGAATGAGATAAATGAGTATGACCTGAAAAGATAAGTGGGTAACTGAGTGAAATTTTACCAAGGGAAATCTTGACTGTCTTGAAAGGCAAAGGCAGGAGGTTATATGCTGAGCTTTCCATTATCTCCCTTACAAGTCTTAAGGCTAAAGTTATATACAGTTCAAACGGGCAAAGAGCTAAAAATGTCACATGAACAGCGATGCACACTTGGCATGACAAGACTGGATTTAACAAGACTTCTCTACACGTTGTTCCCTTGGTACCTGTTTTGGGGAGGAGCATTAGGGTCTTGTTTTTTACTTTTTGATCCTACACTATCTTTTTTAGGTTTTTTCTTCTTTGGCTTTCCTTCCTCATTTTCTCCTTCTTCATCTTCGTCATCCAAAGGCACGTCAAATTCTGGTTCTTTCAATAAGCCAAAGAAAACCTGTAAAGCCAGTAAAACACACAAGACACAACAGTAATTGCTGTTCTTACTGAAAAAAAGTATTCATTAAAAGAAATTATTTAACAGCCCAAGCAATAGAGCTGCCCCTTTAACACTGCTATGTTTTTATTACTGCATCCATTACTGGTGAGCCCACAAATGTAGTACATGTCCTGTTGTTTTACCCGGCAACTGATCTGGACAACTGCAAGTTCTCCCACTGCTTCTTTGCGCTCCCTTAAAGAAGAATCCCTATAGCTGACATAGTTTATCTGTATGGTAGTGTGGTACCACACCACCAAGATGTACACAAACAGCCCTTACAGTAACAGCTGGCAGTAAGAAAGAATTACATCTGTTGTGCAAGAGAGAAAGCCAAACAGTCAAGTGCCCATTTTAAAACCCCAGAGTAATTCAGGAGTTAGTTTACATTTAGCTCAGTGGACTGAATACAAGGTTCTCTCAAAGGGGTTCAACAGTTTCTTCTACCAGACACATCTTATCTCTCTACTCCTCACAACAACTATTTGTACAGTTCTCTTCCTTTGTTCTGTTCATGCTGTATTTAAATATCTCAAGTGACATAGCTCGGTCTATACTAAGATATCTCCCTGAAAAACTATGGAGAATGGTTCAATTATAAGGGTGCAACAATCTTTCCCCCTTACCTTCGCTTTATTAGCTTCTCGTTTTGCCTCCCCAGCCAAGCTTCCAACCATAGCATCTATCTGTTGTTTACTGCGAGGCATTCCATCAAAGATATCAATGTAAAGATGTTCCTGAACAATGTTCCAGATCTGATTGTTCTGCTTTTCCTGAAGATGCCTCTTCAAGAGCTGGTAAGAGTCACGGGAAATACGCAGCACAAACTTGCTTGTTCGGAAATCCAGCATGGTCTCATTACCTTTCATATGTTCTTTTTTGGTTAAGCTAGATAATACACGCAGGTCATCCTGGTAATAGCACTCCTGATCCCCATGAAATCTATTGAAACAATTTAAGACATGTTTATAAAAACATCATCTCCTAAATGCACACTTATTTACATTATTTAACGTGAAACATATACGTAAGGACTTTTTGGAAGCTACTGACTACATACAGGATTTTTTTTTCTACTGAAATAAATTTCGCCCTGAGGAGGATACAGCAGTAACTTACTGGTGTAAGAGCATTCAAGTTAAAAACCAAGATGAAGAGAACAAGCAAATGGAATTTCATACACCCAAAGGGTTCTTGCCTGAAGTAAATAGTTACACTAACATGTTTATTTACAGAAATGAAATCCTAATTTGTGGTATCATAAAGTACAGGACATTTTTTTTATTACTCAGGACTATTGGATGTATTTATATATGATTCATTATATGAACATGCACATTTCACAGTGAGTGTGTTTCTCACTCTCCACTTGCATTATAGAATAGCTAACATATGTCTAGTGTTTTCCATTTTCTCTCAAACCACCTTATAAAACAGTTGTGGTGGGTAACATTTTAACTATTTACAGAACCATTTTTGAGGGAGACAAAGTTATCCTTTTGGACTGAAATATTCCATAATAGGTCTGAATGCAGAAAACAAATTAAATTCACATTTCTCAAGTGATAAACAAGTGAAACGTAGTAAGAGCACAGAAAATTGTAGATTAGCCATAAATTAATTCCTTTAATCTTACATGAAGAATTTCAATATACATGCTATGACATTAGCAAATACTTAGAGCACATATTATTTGGTACCTCCCTGCAATTTTCAGGTGCTAAAAAATTACTCCAAATCTTTCTCTAAAGCAGCAGCATCTCTCCATTGATACTTCACAGCAAGGAGCCAAACAGCTCACCATAAAAATGGTTCAAAGTCTGCATGTGGACAGTACAAAAGTATATAGTTTGCCCATCTCTCTAATATACGAGACTGGAAAAGGATTTAAGAACAGTTTCTGTAATCCATGGCACCGTTACTTCAGATTCCAAATCCCTTCAACATTAGAGAAGACAAATAATACGTGTATGTATATATATATAAGCCTATGCTACTATAGCTTACAGATTCAATAGAAATAGCAAATAACAAATCGTGCAAATGCACAAATGAAAATAAATTACCTTTCAAAAAAAGACTTTGCTTCACTCTCATGTTGATTGTAGACCAATTCTAAGTACATGTGCACAAAAAGAGGATAAAACAGCTGAGATAATTCTGCTCGATGACAGTCCAGGGAACACTCAATGAAGTGTTTCAAGCCACTGTAATATTCCTCATACAGCGTCGGGTCCCCTTGCTGATTGTAGGCAGACAATACTGCACTCACATCTGGCTGATCTTCCACAACAACAGCTCCTGCAACTGCAAAAGCATAAAACAAGAGCTTATAAGACACCCTGAAAGAGCCAGCAAACACCCAGTGGCTAACAGCTCCGCTGGTAAGGTGAGGCACTCTGAGCAAAACAAGACACAGAGTCTCATGCTTGTTCAGCACTAAGTTTAAGTGATATAAGTGAGAGGATGGTAATATATTACAGTCCAGAAGCCAATTCTCCTAGCACCTTCAGCCATTTTTTGCTCTTTCAGCTGCATATAAGGTATTTAACATAGTGCCCAATTCAACTAGGATTTTAAGTGTAAAGGAAGAAGCCACTAACATCACCAAAATAATCTTTACTGCTAAAGCTAGAAATTGTCAAATTAGGAAGGGAATCTTTCAAAGCCTGTAAGATATACCCACTATAATTATTTTGCTTCCAGTAAACAAGCAAATTAAGTCTATCCAGTGAAAAATTCACGAAGACCACTACACAACCATTACAGGGCAG
>JAHREE010000098.1:6100956-6115946 GCA_033628505.1 Tringa tobata
TTTTTTGTGGTGAGGGGCCCAAAACTGGACCCAGCCCTCGAGGTGGGGCCTCACCAGTGCCCATTACAGGGGGACGGTCACCTCCCAAGTCCTACTCAGCATACATTTCAGTGATTTATTTGGCATTCCTGTTACAGTTTAATGAAAACCATTCTGTCTTGTACCTAAGATGCTTTCTTTTTTTTTTTTTTTTTTGCTTTTTAATAGACTGGACCGGCAACTGCAAGACATCGTCTATAAATTAGTTGTAAATTTGGAAGAAAGTAAGTTCTTTATTTTATTACTGTGTAGAGATTGAAAAGACTGAATGGAAAACAGTAATCCAAAGCCTCATTTTTACCTGGACTCTTTAAAACAGTTTTGTAACATTTGGTTGTAAATCTTAATGAATTTGCTGTGACAACTGGCTTTTTTTGGGGGGTTCCAAAGTGCTGTTCTCAATAGCGGTATGTACCCTGTCTCATGAAACACAGGTATTGCTGTGTGCAGATAATACTCCGTAGTTGTGCCTCGTGCAGAAAATATCCTTCCCTCTAATAACTTCACTTTGCACCATTGAAAGAAGGTTGTTAAGGCTGGTTCTCTCCAATGCTTTTATTTTTTTTCCTAATTTTAGATGTGTTCATTGTGTGGTGTCACTTATGTTGATCTTTGGGAGCCAGTGAATCTGCAAGGTCCACCTGTGTAGACTGAGTGAAATATACAGAACCAATGGGTATATACATGGACTACAGATGGTATAAAAATAGAGCTGTGTCAGCCTATAGATTGTATAAAAATAGTCATAACAGCCAAAGGATACTAGTTCTTGCAGCTGTTTCAGTGTAATTTATAGCCAATTTCTTTAATTTCTTCCCAGTTTTTACTAACAAAGGCTTAGTCTGGGTATCTTAAGTGCCCCGGTCTCCTATGGAATACTAGTGATGGGGAAGGTCTGTAGCAACTTGAAAAGTTTTACTACTCCAACCAATAGAAACTATAGGGATAGTTTCTCAGTATCTGAAATAATGTTCCAATCTGTATTGTGGGGTTTTTTTTTCAGGAGAGAAGAAGCAAATGCATGACTTCTATAAAGAAAGAGGATTAGAAGTGCCCAAGCCAGGTGAGCTATAATCACTTTAGAGGACACTGTTGAGGAAATATTTACTATACCATTTATTAAGGGCTTTCCTTGGAATATTAGCTCACAACTGAAGAAGATACGTAGTATTGGAAATGTGGGGTTCTTAATTGTCTGATTACTGTAACTTGTCACAGTTCTCAGATTAGAAAAATAGATGGAACTGGTACCACTTAAACCCAGATCGTGGTTGGATTTTTAAAACAAATTATATTTTGCCTCCATCTAGAAAATATATATAAAATGTGTTAATTTTATTTTTTGGTCCTTAATAAATAATACATGTTACAAAGTAGTAAAAGTAAGATCAGAGTCTGTTGACAGATGAGGGATTATTCTAATTATTTTTTGTCTTAATATCAAATAAACAGCTCTTTGGAGGATTGCCATGCTGAAAGCTAATAAAATGCTGGTTCAGATACACAGCATGAAATGTGTAAGGAGCTGATTTAGTCTTAAAAAGTAGGGTGAATTGCATGGGCTCTTTTTCCTTATGAGCCCATCTGTTTTTCTTGGTGCATGTTAGTGTCTTGGGCTGCTTTTATTTCAAGTTGATTTTGCATTTTGGCTATTTGAATATTTCAGCTGTCCCACAGCCAGTTCCAGTGAGCAGAGGAAGACCTCGAAAAGTTCTGGGCTCTGTGTTCCGTATCCCACCAGAACTTGACATCTCCATACTTCTGGAGTTCATTGGGTGAGTTATGGGCAAATGTAAAAGCAAGTGCCTGACGTGAGGGTGCTGTTTGTGTGTGTTGGACCATTACTGGCTTTTACTTGTCATCAAATGTGCGTTTCCTCATTTTAACTTACAATGCAATACTGACAGTCAAGTATACATAGCTAGGTGAGGCAGATCATATGTTTAAGGTGTCTTCCTATGAAAACAGCTTCCTAAAAGTGCTTTTAAAACTCGCTTGTTTTTATTTTTAACAAAGTAGTGTAGTCTCAGTGAACTGAGTGATTAAATACCTGTCTCTTACACTTCCTGATCTCTGTAGGTGGCAGTACAGTTAATGCTGACTATGTCAGGACTTGCTCGTATGACTCAGACTGCAACTACAACCTGGCAGCAAGAGCGGTGTTCCTGTAAATGTCATAGGTGGGGGTAATAAGGTGGTCTACTATTAAGTTTACCTGACTGTTTCCCATACTTTTTGATGAATTATATTGAAGCTTTTGTATCAGGAGTCATCTTTTAGCCATGGATTGTGAGGGAGAAATCCAGGCCAAATGCTTGAATTGTTTTCAGGAATTCAGAAAGGAGAAATTGCATTGCTTTATCAGAGTGCAGATTTATGTGTTAATGATTGTGAGAGGGTAATTGAGAGGCTTGAAAGCTGTAAGTGCTCTGATAGCACCACGTGGTGCAGAACCTCAGCTGCGGACAGGGGGAGGGAGCAGCTTGGCTTTTGCAACTCTCACCCCTCTACCCAGATTGTTCCTGCTTTTGGCCTGGCTTTGCCTGAAAACAACGTTCAGAGAACTCCAATATGTAATCACAGTGAACTGTTACACAAATGATGTGAAGTCAAGCCATCAGAAATTGGGAAATTCTAGCAGCAAGGCATACCACCTTGATTCACCCTCACTCTTTGTAGGCATCATGTCCTAATCTTTTCATACGTTATGTCCAGCGTTTCCACTGTGGTTTACTTTATTCTGAATACAGAACAGATTTCCTCCATGGGTAAATTTTGGCTGGGCAGGTGGTGCTGTGTGGGCTTTTGGTTTATTTGCCTTCACATCACATTACATCGCCCATCACATCGCTACTTTATTTCTTTAAATGGATGAGAAGTGAGATTGCAGGAAGAAAAGAGAAGGTCTTCGAGCTAAACCTCTAGGAAACAATCCCTGACTGTTCTATAGAATGTTCTTGCAAATCCACATACCTGACTTAATTTCAGTGTTCATTTTCTGTATGCCTGACTTGCAGAAGTGCTGAACGCTCACAAGCACAGCTGAAAGCAGTGGGAGTCATGACTAAAACTGTAGTATCAAGTGTTCTGCAGACAAAGCCAATTTTGGATGTCCCAAATTGGGCACTTGTAGTTCTTGGTTACCTTTCAACACAGTCTGTCTCTGGTTCCTCTTTTTAAACAAAGTATTATGCTGCAGTTCTGCTGTGGAGAATGGTATAGAAATACATTCATATGTTGAAGAAATGAGACTGAGGAAATTAGTGCTTTTGCATAAAGAGCAGGTTTGCCATAAGTAAAGCCAAGAGTCACGTGTTGAACAGGAGGGGAAAGCAAAGACTTTATATAGCTGCTCAGCCTGTGACCATTGTGTATTGTACACTCAAAACTTAATTTAAATGTAGTTTTTAATTGTAGTTATAAAGGATTTTTTCCCTTTAATGAATGTGGTATAAAATACATGATGTAATTAGTACAAGGCCCCAGTGACCTGATGCTCAGGCATGCTTTTTACCCCATTGAGAAGAATGTGATTAAATGGATAAATACAGACATAAGATAAAATGCTTTGACTAAAAACTAGGTAGAAAAAGAGTAAATCTAATGCTATTCACCTTACGTTTCTGTTGCGTTAGGGATGTGTATGCTGTTATTTTATTGCCTTGGCTGGACTATAGCTGTGACTATAGTTAGCACTAGATATGAGTTTGAGGGACCTGTGATGGGTAGTGGTACTGGCCACTGCTGTGCTGGCCCAGCAGGTGGCAGAGGGAGCATATGGAGTGAAGGGGCATAGGAGCATGCTTTTATACCAACGGTCCCCCATCTTCCTCGATGATAATTTCACTGTAAAAAGACTTTTAAAACGGGAATCAGAGATTTTTAGTTCAAAGGATATCCCTTTCAGATTGGAACACTTGGTGACTTTATAGAAAAGCTTCCTTAGATTTTCCTGGCTGCAGGATTAGATACGGTTTGAATTCATTGTAGTGAAGGTACTTTGTTTTAGATCTCTACTCTGAAAGTCTTGTGGTTACTTCCTCCCCCATTCAGGTGATTCTCAGCAAGTACATTTTTCTTTTTTCAGAGCAAAAGGAAGTTGTTAGGCAACTTAGACCTCAAAACTAGTAAAAATGTATCTGGCTGTTTGTGAAACAAGGTGACTTTTGAATCTATATTGTTGTATTTGTTTTCCTGGTAGTTGTATTTCAAGCTTCCATTCCAGTGTTGACAGCAAAACAGGTAATACTGTGCAAATACCATCTATACTGTGTGAAACTGTCCACTGTGCTTTTGTTAACGCATATGGAGGGAAGCACAGAATGTTTCTAATTAAAAAAAAAAAAAAGGGTAATGCTTTAACAGCATTTACTTTGCAATTTATTTTAGTGACTTTTTAATCTTTGATCTTCTTTTATACTTTATATATTTTAAGGTTAATATATTTTCAAAAGTCAAAAATCAAAGAGCTTATCTTGGTGATGAGGGCTTAAGAAAGCTCTTTTAGATAAAGAAAACTTGGAATAGATTGGACTAGCCAGCAGAAATTATTACTTTGAAAGTTTGTCTGTATTGTGGTGTTAGAGTTATTAGATAATAACTTATCTAATTGGCTGTGGAACTCTGTCAAAGAAGATGACGGCTGTGGTGGAAAAGCTTTTCTATGTTTGTTAGTAACTTTAAATTTCACCTCAGTGGCAGAATTTGATGAGAGTTTTACTTAGTCTGATAGCTGGTACACAGAGGTGGAGGTACTTGGTTTCAGTAACTTGAAGTGCCATGCTAATGTGTGCTCTGCAGAGGCATTACAAATACATGTTTGCTATATCAAATGGTCAGTAGAAGTATAGTCAATTCATAGTGATGTTTGATTTTTGTCCTCTCCAGTGCCATGAAATACTGCTTTTTTTTTTTTCCTTTCCTCTCGTACATACATACCTTACTAATGTAATGCAAGAATAGTAAAATGTCATGAATTGGACTTACTTCATTGAGAAATTTATACATTGCACTACAAGATGGAGATGTAGAGATCAGTAGTATACCACAAGCTCAGACATTAATGAAACTCTGCTGAAGCCAGCTGGGAATTTGGTCATTTGCCACCTTTGTGTGTATTTCACCTTCCAAAGAAACACCTGCTGCTTTCCTGAGTTCCTAGATAGCATTAGCATTAATTCTGTGTTATAAATAGTCTGGAAGGCAAACAACTGGCCCAGAAAGCCTCTTTGGTGTTTGGGTATGTTCTGTCAGCAACTTCTTAGGTACTGTCTGTTAAAGTTCCAAATATCAAGGATGATGAAGTACGGATGTTTAAGCAGCATTAATGTTACAACCTACTCCTGTGAAAATGAGTGTCATGTATAAAAATGGCTTTAGGTTGTGTTGTTTTTTTCTGTTTCATGAAAACAAACCTTAAGGTCATAAATAACTGAATTCCCAAGAAAAATGGAGTACCAAATAAAGGGTAGGGGAGAAAGATATAAAAATTCAGTATGATATTATTTCATGTATTAGAGTTTAATGAAAGGAGGAGCCTGATTTGAAAAATAAACTTGATATACCAGACCACTAAATTACTAAGTCACTATTATAACAAAGAGTTTTAGGGTGTTGATAACTGTTAACCTTAGCAATATTGACTGTGTTTACTCTTCTCTTGTTTTTCAGAGCTAACGAAGGCACAGGGAATTTTAAGGTGCAGATGTGATTTAAATTTTTCTCTTATGATTTACTTCAGAAATATGTATAACCTGAATGTATTTAATTTAGTTTGTTTTTCTTACACTGAGCGCAGCCTGAACTTTCATCAGCCATAGTAATAACCAACCTTGGATTACAGTGTGCTTTCAAACCTATTATTGCATAGCACCACACAATAGTAAGAGTGCTTCTGAGGCTCCATAATTAATTGTGTGGGAGAATGGGAATGATACGAATGAAATTTCACCTAGGTGATTCTAGCTTGTTATTCTTGCATCTCTCCAAAAGGTGCACTCCTATGGCTTTCACTGGAATCCTAAACAAAGGTGTAGACATTGTCTAAAATACTGGGTTTTGAATAAGATTATTTAATTGTAGTGGAAAGCTTGCGTAGGTTATTCAGAAGAAACACAGCCTGAGGTATCAATAGTGTAATAAATTACTATGTGCTTAGGCATAACCAAAAAAAAAAAAAAATACACAAATTGTCTGGATGTCACAATACACTTCCTTAGCCAGCAGAGAGTTTATTCTTTTTTTTCTATCCCTTCACTAACAACATCTGCTGTCTGAACAGTGGCTGTTCTGTAAACAAGAAATAGCATTCCCCATCCTTGCTAAAGAATATGGCTCTTATTCCAATCCAGGTCTTCTTACTGCTTTGGTACAAATTCATAGAGGAACTGTGCATTGTTTGCTTCCTTCATGATTTCATATACTGTAATTAGAGATGCACAGAGCATGTCATTCCACTATTTTGGCAAAATATTTAGAAGACAAGGCTCTTCAAGGACAAGGAGGAGATATACTTTAAAATTACTTGCTATATGTTGCATTTAATCTTCATTGTATTGGAAATGTGGGACTCAAAAGATGGAATGGCACACAGAATGTGAAAGACAGTTCACATTAGCAGGACAGTTTTGCTGTTGAAGAATTTGAGAAAAAAGCATGTTAGTGACTTAAATGTGAATTGTCCTGATTGTGCCATGTTATTTCCTTCATGTTTTTGGCTGAGTTGATTTCTAATCAGTATGTTTTTAGGCATAAATCTAAACTGCTTGACTTGATTGGAGTTACTCATGCCATTTTAAATAGTAATTACATTTGTTATGGCAGAACTTAGGAGGCAATTTGAAACCTTTCAATGCAGAAATAAGAATTTTCACAAAGAGTTGAAATGTGAATATAGTTTCCTAAACCAAAATTAATGTGTACAAGGGGAACACTGTCTGAAAATGTCGATTTTCTTAATCTGTTACACCCTGACACCTACACAGCATTTCACGAAAGGGATTTTTTTTGTGTAAGTGGGGTTTTTGTTGTTGGGGTTTTTTTTTCCTTTTAAGCCATAAATATTCCTGCTCACTCTAACTGTAGTGTTTTGAGGATGTTGAAGGTGAAAGGCTGCCCACCAATACTCACAGTGAATAGTTCTGTGCTGCAAATAGATACTATCCATAGACTAAAGTGTCACCCGGCCTACGTGTATATTTAAACTTCTTTATAATTTATGTGGGTTTTAAGAAACACCACATCTTTTAACTAGTATTTTTCTACAGCATTTTCAAAATCCTTGCTGTATGTTAACCCCTCCATTTCACTCTCTTCTTCCTTTCTATCCTTATTTTCTTCACTACGCTTCATATCTTCAAGCTTCTTTATTCTGCTTCATGACCAAGAGGTTTATTCATCGACCTCCAAATCCTCTTTCATATCCACTTCTCAAAAAAAATACCCTGATCCAATTTTGCCATTGCTCTGTGCTCAGTTACGTGTTTATCTGTCTTATTTTTCTTTCTTATTTTTCTAGATGTTGAACTTCATCTATAAAGGGTTTTTAACCTTTTTTTTTTCTTTTTTTCTTTTTTTTTCAAGTGGGGATGGCAGGGAGAGAACAGCTTACAAGGTCTGTGGCCATAAGCTGTGATTTACGCATGCAGCAAGCATAAATTGAGCATCATCAAGCTTGTGGCAGCATGGTTCCTTAGATCAGGTCTGACTGGCATTTCTAGCTCTTGTACATGAATAAATCAAACTATTGTTCCAAAACTACAGTTATCATGGATGCATATTTAAATTCATGATTGAATTCAAGGGTAGTCCATGACCCTCTCACCCCTCTTTCAAATTAAAAGAATATGATGAACCTGTGTAGTAAATCACAGCTGTTCAGAAGTCAACATAAAAATCCAATTAATTGACACAAAAGGTAATCCATTTATCACACTGAATGCAGTCATCTGCTCTGCCTTTGTGCCTCTTGGCTTAGCTGCCCCTATCACCAGTCAGCTGTTTCAAATTTTATCTGTAGAAGAGAAATCCATTAAATTTTTTGAAGCTGGCATAATAGATGTCTTGTCATTGCAGTCCTTGCTGTGAAAGTATTTAGAAATTATATAAAAAAGCTTTCAGACCAGTCTTGCCCTTGTGTTCTACATAGTGGCATAATACAATTGGTTCTGGAATTTCATGAACTATTAAGTTGGTTCCAGCCTAAGCCATAATATAGAAATACTTCTGGAAGGCTGAAGTACTTAAGCTCCTTGCGTTATAAAGTGCAGCATGGTTTAATTATCTGAATCATATTTGGTACACAAGCTTGATTTGGGGAAAATAAGGAAACTGTAGGAAATAGTTCATGTGTTTCTGATGAGTAAATGATTGTGAGGGGAGAAGTTCTTAAAATAATGTGTAATACTAATTTCTGTGTGGAATTAATAGCAAATATCATTCTCCAGTACATCAAAAGTGAAATAGGACTGAAGTCAGTAATTTTTAAATGTTGTTTTAACCAGCAGCAAGTTTGAGCCTGGAGTCTTATACATATTTAGTCCTTTCCCTATGAGGTAATCTGGAAGTAGATTAGAAAAGGGTCCAAAAATTTAAACTGTCCCCTTCTGTTATTGGGCTTCCACTTGGGTTTGGGGTTTATGAGGGATAATGGCTGGAAATATACATTGATGGCTGGAAATATACATTGTCTTAAAATTTCATATTTATTCTTTGCAGCCTTTGGAAAAGAAGTTTGTACGTGTTTCAGGGGAGGCAACAATTGGACATGTGGAAAAATTCCTCAGAAGAAAGATGGATCTGGACCCTACTTGTCAGGTATTTCACTTGCAGTGGCACTTACAAGTTCGTTGTCATCAGTGTAATGCCTGTGCTTCAGACAGAACATTTCCATTGTTCATTACAGTCTAGAAGTAATACTTAGGGTTTTTTTAATGCAGTAAGGACTAAAAAATGAAATATCAGAAATAGTGTGGTCTGCAAGGAACAACTCGCCCAACTCATTTGCAACATGTTTAAATTTTCACTGTAATACTTTATTGTTTGTATAGAGTTTAAGTTCCATGTAAGATTTCAGCAGATGAAATTCACTGCTGTTTCAAGGATAAAACTGGAAACTCTGAGTGTGGGAGGATGTGAACGCAGAGGCAGGTAGGAGCTGAGTAACAGTAAAACTGACTGTTGAAGAAGCAAACAAGCGCGAAGAAAGAATGGTACTGTGGATGGATGTGTGGAAGTGAAAAGTGTGAATGCAAATGTAGGCATGTGCCTCCAAAGAAGAATTCAAAGGAGCAGAATACAGTGCAGAAGAACTTTGTATTTCTCAACTGTTTTGATAGGAATTACATGTCAAAACCATTTTTCAGTTTTTGAATATATTTCAGCAGCCATTCAGTTGAGAAGGTGCAGGAGTTCTGTAATGTGTAAATGATTCTTAAAGCTGTCAATTATTGGTAAAACAACCTGATACTGATGCGAATAGGTAAATGGTGGAAGTTAAGTGCTGGCTCTGGATTTAAGGTTGTGTTTTCATACAGCAGTAACTGTCTGAGACAATACAGCATGGCTATGTGCCTCAGTAATGACTATTTATTTACACTGCTTACCTTTTCAGTGGTGGCAAAGCAAATCAGATATAAATTATTCATCATTCTGAGGAAGTAATGTATTTTCATTTGCTGGCTTCCTCTTGGTGAGAGTGAATGAATTTCAGGTGAATGGTGGCTTGATATTCTAAACAAATATAAGTATCCTCAAAAGGAGACTAGAGAAACTTCTTGCATTAATTGAGTTACTGTTTATTTGAGAGGAAGGAAATGTTTGTTTGTTTGGGTTTTCTTAAGTGCTACATCCGAATCTCAATTTTCAGAAACACCGAGCATCTGTAATGGAAGCTGCGGCTGCTCATCTTTGAAAACCAAGCTAGGCCTGTGGGTTGGATGGCTTTCAGACTTTGCAATCTTGTGATTGTCATTAGAGATAATATAATAATAGAGAGAACTTGAGAATTTTTCCCCCATTAGTTACTTTCCGCTTGGAATTCCCAGGTGGAATATGAGCCACTGTTAGTGGGTAAATGTTACTGTGTCTCAAAAACTGGTGGTAATTTCCTAGACTTCCTGTCTCAAGATCTTTCTCAAGGCTGACCCGGGCACTTTTATCTACACTAGTATCCAGATTGCCATTCTGGAGTAAGGCACAATCATTGGCTAGTTCTAATCTCTTGGTCTCTTCTGTGCAAGCCCTGCCTGTCTGGAGGAAATGTTAAATCTGCTTTCCTCTACAGTCAGATACTTTGGCTGTTTTTTTTTTCCCTGCTCTTAACTGATCTGCTCCCCCCTTTTTTCCTTTAGTGAGTATTCTTTTGGTCTTTGGAAACCTGTAGTCAATTTTCATGCCACAAATCATGACTGATTTCTTGAAAATATTCAGACTTATTTTTAAAAGATTAGAGAATTGGGGAAATGAAGCAGGAATTATTTTCCCTGTCCCCATTGATAATTTCTTTGTCATATGGAGATTTAAGATTAAAGGAATGTGTGTACTGAGCTGTCACCTTCTCATTGTAGGCGCTGAACTGAAGCCGATGGTTAGTTGGTAAACATGCAGAAAGTGAAAGAGGTGTCAGATATGTCATTGAAGAATAGTAAGCCTAATGAATCATGTCTTACTCCAGCTTCCCAGGATGGCTAATAAAACAGAAACTGTAAAACAAAATTAGGGACAACCTGAATATAAATTAGCACAAGCAGAAGAATTTAGGGAAATAAGCTGTAAACCATACATGCAAATAACATAAATGTAGAGGGTGCTTGGCTGCTTTTTTAGTTTGCTGTGGAATTTTGGAAGAGAGTTGAGGACTTCAGTGATTCATCATTTCCTGCAGGCTTCCCCAAAATATGTTAAAGAAGAAATAGATATTAACTTAGGACAACAATCTTTTCTTTTAAATATTACTTCTTCAGTATTGATTTCTAACTATCTCCAGTTCTTCATTATCTAAAATAATCCATTTTTATATAAAATGTCATGAGTTTAGTGCACTCAGCTTGGGACTAGAGTCCAAGATTTCCTTGGGAAGCTAGGAAATTTCTTTCAGAAAGTAACCTTTCAGGCACTATTGAGCTAAAATGCACTGCATTCACAGTAGTTTTTTCCACGTTTATCTACAGAAACCTTACTGCCACAGTCTTTAATTGTGCCTTACCTGGGTCTTGAAAAGATTTGATTCTAAGGAGGGCACGGTCTCCTTAGTGTATCAATTGCATTCTTGGTTTCATTGTTGAAACTTCTAGTAAGGACAGTAGGTAGAGTTATTTTGTGACTGCAGTGAGCTCCTACTGAATATCAGCTTAGTTTGATGGTCTGCAAAAGTATTTGAGAATGAATCTGTTGTTACAGGGAACAAATAAAACAGTGGCCAAGTGATAGGAGAGTGGGTACCGTACTTTCTGAACTACTGCCTGTACTTGGACCTCTTTGACTTAATTTGTTCATGTATAACATTAGCTAATGTTTGCCCTTCTTCATTAACCTGCACAAGTGGGTTGGATTGAGGTTAATGAAAATGTGAAATAAGCCATCTGACTTGTGTGACAGTATATACAAAAGTCTACAAAGCAGTTTTGAAGCTGCTGCCTTTTTTCTTTTTTCCTAATCTCAGGCTTCAAATTATTTTCAGATTACTGTATTTGAATTTATGAAATTTGAATCATAATAAATTTGCAGTTTATCTAAAAGGTTAAGACTTCATTTATTTTTATCTACCACTTCAGCTGACAAGCTGTAGTTTACTCTTTCTGGTGCTTTGTTTTGATCTCTATGCTTCGGACAATGATTAATTTTCTGTATGTGCTTATATGTATTTTTTTAATTACGAGGTCACTTCTCACTATTCTTGCTGGAATTTGTTAGGGAGGGCTGTGAAAATACATTTTGAGCAAATGGAAATGCTAATAATAGATAAATAGAATCATAGAATCATCTAGGTTGGAAGAGACCCTTGGGATCATCGAGTCCAACCATCTACCCTAATCTACAAAGTCCTCCCCTACACCATAGTTAACGTTTAATTTGTGCTAAGCACAGGCTATGGTGTTTGGAATCCATTATGTATTTGGCTTTGATATCTGATGCACATCTATATAGTTTGTGTTGTACTGAAGGGTGGGGAGAGACTGAGTTTTCTTTGAGGTGTTACTTCCTTTCAAGTCATGCTGTGGCACCATTGTCCCTTCTTGCCATTCATTCTGTAAGGACAGGAGAGAGACTGCTGAACGACTTGGAACTCGGCTCGTCTGAATGCATTAATGCAGCTTATGGAATAGAAATGTTCCATAATTAGATGCACATTCCTGAAAGCGTGTGTATAAACTGTAGCCTGGGGAAAGATTGGAAGAAAGTCTTTGCTCGGTGTAGTGCATCAAGAAGAGTGTGACCAGCAGGTCAAGGGAGGTTATCCTTCCCCTCTGCTCTGCTCTGGTAGAGGCCCCATCTGGAGCACTGGGTCCAGTTCTGAGCCCCCCCAGTTCAAGAAGGACGGGGAACTGCTGGAGAGGGTACAGCAGAGGGCTACAAAGATGATGAGGAGCCTGGAGCATCTCTCCTGCGAGGAAAGGTTGAAGGACTTGGGTCTTTTTATTCTGGAGAAGAGAAGACTGAGGGGGGATCTGATCAACACCTATAAATACTCAAAGGGTGGGTGTCAGGAGGATGGGGCCAGGCTTTTTTCCAGTGGTGCCTGGGGACAGGACAAGAGGGAACAGGCACAAACTGGAACATAAGAAGTTCCACCTAAACATGAGGAGGAACTTCTTTGCTGTGAGGGTGGCAGAGCCCTGGAAGAGGCTGCCCAGAGAGGTGGTGGAGTCTCCTTCTCTGGAGACATTCCAAACCCACCTGGACACGTGCAACCTGCTCTGGGTGGCCCTGCTTTGGCAGGGGGTTGGACTAGATGATCTCCAGAGGTCCCTTCCAACCCCATATCATTCTGTGACACTGTTTCTGTGCCAGTCTTAGACCCTGGAATAGAAATATCTGGTACCTTTGAAAAGTAAATAGCAACTAGAGGAAATGGAAAGTTTTGCCAGCTTTTTGTATAACTAGCCCAAATACTCATGTCAGTCTCTAAAACTTTGTGTTTTCCTGGTCCTTCCGTGGATAATATGGGTTGGCATAGAAACTATTGTTTGAGTTCTACTGCTTTCTGGGCCAAATTCACCTTTGGGATGAATCTTTCGTGGGATGACCCTTACATGAGTGTTTTCCATTTTTATGACTCTCATATTTGGTGACTATCAATTTATAGTTGTCTGTTATTGTGGCTTTTAGAGAAATAGCTCCAATAGGGAACATACCACCTAAAGAAAATAAATGTCATAATGGAAAGACTAGTTTAATAAGAATTTTAACAGAATTGACCGAGTATTCAGCAGCTGCACCTTCGAGTTTCCTTTCAAGGTCAAACTATATTTACTGCTGTCTCACTCGCTATCAGTACTAGTTGGCTTCAATTTTACCAGTCAGTTGAAATTGCAGTAAATTTATAGGACTTGTGTGCCTCTTTTGTAATGGAATATGTAAATTCCTGTATGGCGCAAGGATTCCTCTGAGACATGTTTCGCCACTGATTTTTTTCATACTAAAATGGGATTATTTTTTTTTTCATTGTGTCCTCTATTCTCTTGTCCTTATGGAATGAATCCTGGCATAATAATGAGCAGGCAGAAATTCAGGCTTTGGTGCTGGCAATGAGGAGATTAGGCATTTGGTATTCAGAGCGCTCCGAAATGGTAAATGTGAAAAACTCCTCAATTTATTAGAAGAGACTGCATCTTTAATAACTACTATTTGAAACTGGAGCAGCGGGGTCAATAGTGGGATGTTTTCAAACAAGCATTCTGATTTTCTTTTGAAAGGTTATCAGCAGTTATTGCTGTGTCTGCATCCTGTCTTGGGCAAATAGATTTTCTGTTTCTATAGAATATATAAAATGTGTGTATATATGTTTAGTGGAAGCAGTATTGTTTTCAGTGCCTTAGGGTATAAAAATTATAACAGTAAGCTTATAAAGCAAAGGTAATTAAACTCATATATCACTGGAAAGCAAAGCAGACATGTCTGTCTTTCTGCAGTAATAATGGGAAACAGCAGAAATAACTGTAATTAGCTTTCAAAAAGAAAAAGATATATTTCTTTCAAGTTCTGTGTTAAATACATCAAATGTTGATGTTAAATATATACACTTGTGTATCTAATCAACATTTAATGTTACGTCCAGATTAGGTTTTACTTGCTGGTTTCCTCCTAGAAGCTAAAACCAAAGGAAATACTAAGCAGTTTATATTTTCTGCACATTAAGATTCAACTTCATATGAACGGAGCATTCTACATCGTTCTCATACTGTACAGATGGTGAAGTAAATTAGCCCATTTTGAGCCTCTAAGGAGTAGAATTCCCATGTTCCTGATTCCTAGAACAATGTGATTTTCCAGCACAAGGCATAAATCTTCCTAAATCTTCTCATGCAGAAGGAGAGAGCTAGTGGGTCAGCACGCAGAAGAGCATAAATCTGGGGGGGTTGAACAGCAGAAGCACAGAGTTCATCCTCTCCTGGAAAGTGGCTGTGTAAGAGAATACGTAATGATATTGCAGTATGTTCTCCGACTACTGCAGTGGCAGAAATTAGACATTTTCCTTGCAGAAAGCTGTGGGACAGCTCATTGTCAATGCTTTTATCTTTAATTTTGAGGTTTTGTCATTGTGATTCACAGACTAGAGCCTCTCATTTCCATATCTAGAATTTGCTTGTAAGGCAACGGTAACAGGGCTGTGTTAGCTGCTCTAATTTGGAGTGTTAGAGACTGGATTTAGGCTATGCACATTAAATTCATTGTAACTTTATAAAGAAGCATTTTTTTCGTAATAATCAGGGCAAGGAATTCAGAATACCTCA
>JAHREE010000098.1:6116210-6126652 GCA_033628505.1 Tringa tobata
TAACATTCCTTGTTTTCCTCCCTGGTGATTGCATATCTGCAAGAAATCAAAGGACTGAATCATCCCAAATAAGGCCAGCCTTTTGACTGGGTCAGGGGAATAAACTTGCTCATAAAAGCACAAACCAAAGATAGAGAGTAATGGATGCTATTAATATGCCTGGTGCATATAACACCAGTCCTGGTCACAGTATGAGTGTATACCCAACTGTTTCTTGTTGGTAACTTACTGTATTAAGTGCTGCTGGCTCTGCAAATAAGACACCTTTGCTTTTTTCTTTTTTTTAATTTTATTTCCTTGGGAATCTTTTCAGGCATCTTTATAATGGGAAGGGTGATCACAGCATTTTTGAAGTGCAGCAAAACCAATGAAAGAGTCTGCCCAGTGCATAGTAAGATATAGATGTAAAATCATGATGACTGGTAAACTGTATATTAACCTAAACCTGGAAGTCTGAAAAGTTAACGTTTAATCAATACAACAGGAAAATTTAGGATTTGGATTTGTATTTTATTTGGAAAGCGATCTAAGCAGACGGCAGAAGGGCTAAAATAGTAGCAAATTCAGTTCTCTTGACTTGTTTGTTGACAGACATGCACAATCTTTTACATTTAAATTTCCTCTGAGCCCTTTCATGATACAAGAGGCCTTCTGTGTCAGGGGGAGAAGTGGAAGGCTGATTTTGAGGTAGCTTGGACATTGTCAGCTGCAAATGGTTTGAGTAATGAGGAGGGATCCTACAGTCAGGGCAGGTGTAGGTGGCTCATGCTAGTGTTGGCAGACATTAAAAATCTTTGAGGCTTGTGGTGTGTACCTCAGTTTCTGCAATCAAAAGGAATAAATGCCATACTTGATGTCTCAGCTGTTTATATAATAATATGAAGAAAAAAAGAAAATGTAACCTAACCCACTTTGAGAAGCAGGGGATAGAAACAGAGAGGAAGCTGGTGCTGGTAAGAACCTTGAACTCATTACATTAGAAGCATTGTAAGTAAATACAGCAATCAACACATAGTGATGGAAATGCCCTCTACTAAAAGCTTCAGGAAATAGTAGGGGGATGATTTATTTCTTAGTCCAGGGTTATAGTCAAGTGTACATGCTTTTAGACTTCATCTCGGCATTAAAGCTTTTCATCTATGAAAAATGCTCTTGGGGAAGCACTTCAAGGAAAACCGCGTTGGTTTCATTTCGTGTCAGAAATGGATCTGCCTAGTTGAAGTTTAGTGTCTTTCATTTCTTGTCAGAATTGGGTCTGCCTGATTGATGTTTAGTGGCAGAATACCAGTCAGCAGCTCCACAAAGATAACAATTGTCTCGGGATACATTCTCCAGTGATGTGTCGAGTCTCATTATTACAAAATCAGTATGCTAGTGATGAATTCTAGGAAGCCTGCTCTCTTGGGCAAACAAACAGAAAAAGGTCTCTGCTTTTGTCAAGCCTTGTGCTTTTGTAGTCACTTTTTCTAGGAAATTTGAAAGATCATCTTCATCCTTAATTTTTTTTCATTTTGCTGTGAAACCTCTTAGGATGTCAGATAGTTACAGTAGGAATACTGCAATTCCACAGTTGCGTCTTTTTTGATTTTTGAAGTAATTGTGACATATTTTCATGTTTTATAGTCTTACATTATATTATTTTGCAGAAATCAAGAATATGCATTTCTAGTATTAAAATACCTTGGAAAATGCTTTTTAGATAATTATCCAGGAAAAAGAAATTAATAATGGATAGGTCATGTCAAAAAATGGTAAGGGTGTTTCATTCTCACCAAAACCTGATGAGGTCACATTCAATGAGGAATGTGACTGTCCTGGCCAGTGACACTACAGCTACGCAGGAACACGTGATGGATTTCACATTCAGCTCCAAGGGCATCTTGTGCCATCAAAACCTTCCAGCCTTTCCAAACCAGTGTTGCAGCTAGGAATACCCCTTACAGCTCCCACTAGGATGCTGAAACACCTTCAACACAGCCATTGTCATCTACCAGTTTCTGAGGTTCATTGTAGGTGCTTTGTGCTAAGAATACAGATTGAGTAGCTACTCACACAATACAAAGTCATTTAAAGGAATAAACATTGGGATTTTATTATTTGGATGAGTACAGTCACTGTTAAAGGAGAAAAATAACTTTCTTCTGAATCATGTTTTTCATCTGCAAGTTCATTCATGTCAGCAGTAACTCTTTTTGCTGAGAAAAAAGAATAATTTCCTCCTTCTCTACTCTGCCCTGGTGAGGCCCCATCTGGAGCACTGGGTCCAGTTCTGGGTTCCCTGGTTCAAGAAGGACAAGGAACTGCTGGAGAGGGTGCAGCAGAGGGCTACAAAGATGATGAGGGGCCTGGAGCATCTCTCTGATGAGGAAAGGCTGAGGGACTTGGGTCTTTTTAGTCTGGAGAAGAGAAGACTGAGGGGGAATCTGATCAACACCTATAAATACTTCAAGGGTGGGTGTCAAGAAGATGGGACCAGTCTTTTCTCAGTGGTGCCCAGGGACAGGACAAGAGGAAACAGGCACAAACTTGACCATAAGAAGTTCCATCTAAACATGAGGATGAGCTTCTTTGCTGTGAGGGTGGCAGAGCCCTGGAAGAGGCTGCCCAGAGAGATGGCGGGGTCTCTGTCTCTGGAGACATTCAAACCTGCCTGGACACGTTCCTGTGCAACCTGCTCTGGGTGGATCTGCAGGGTTGGACTAGATGATCTCCAGAGGTCCCTTCCAACCCCATATCATTCTGTGACCCTGTGGTTTAAAAAATGAAGATAAGTTTCTCTTTGCTGAACACATTAATTTTAACATGCATTCTTTGGCAGCACTTACGTTGGAAGAGTTTGTTCCACTGCGATGCAGCATGACATATGTTGTGTGGGATTTATTTTTCTGGGACATAATCACTGTAAATTTTCTTGGAGCTTTTACTCCTCCTTATTGATTCTTAAACGCTCAAGGTTGTTTTGTGAAGGTTTTGAGTATTGGAGGGTTCTTTTCTCCTGCCAAATAACAATGTGTAGTGATGCCTTAGAGCCTCAGTAAGTGAGAGGCTCCTGTAGGTGCAAGCTACCAGGGTTTTAGCTGATCTGAATAACTATGGGCCTTTCCAGTGTGGGAGGATCAGGTCCTGATACTGGCCTCATAGTAACCTGTTTGGGTTGTTCTAATTGGAGTAAATAGGCTACTTATTTTAGCACTTTAATGTAAACAATGAGCACGTTCGTTTCTGACTAGTTGATAGAAGGCTAAAAAAAGTTCAGGAATAAATCTTGTAAATCACAGGATATTTTAACATTTCTGAAATTAGGTGGTTGGTTGATTGTAATTAGCTGGAAATAGGATTTCTAGCTCTGTTTAGGGCAAACGCATAAAAAATTTGCTGAACAGAATTTATATAAAAAGAAGCAACTTGGCTTAATTTTTAAAACCGTGTAGAACTGGTGGAATTAACTGGAAGGAGAGATCAAAGACACTGATAGAAATTTTAAAAGGCTCAATTTTGTTACCAAGCACTGAGATTGCCTGTAATTAAGAGTTTGATCAAGTAGGTGAGGAAGGAGTGGTGTTGTTAACTATATAGGAATATAATTTCTTCCCTGGATTGTCTTCCTACCCTCTGCTGCGCAATTGCAACGTGATCCAAGCTGCGAGTTATTTTCACTTGAAAGTGGCCTTCTCCGAGCTCTGCATCACTGATGGGTATAATAAGCTCACACATGGGAAAAGCTAAAAAGAGTAGCTTTTTATGTCCCTGGCACAGAGGCCTTGCATATTATAATGCTATCTTTGTAACCCTCACCTTCTTGTAACCCAATGCCATTGTACTTTTTTAGTCTTTTTTTTTTTGTTTCCCCAGAACAGTAGCTTTGTTTCCAGTAGCACCACTTAGATGCCAGACAGAGTTAAAGAAATTAATGGTAGAAGAGAGAGTAAAATAATTATGCACAGCAGCAATTAGGGTGGGTTTTCTGCTGAAAGAGGTTTGTGGCACAAGAGGCAAAACAAGGCTATTTTTCTAGTAAAAGATCATCTTCCAGACAGAACATAGAGGTGTTGATAGGCACTGTCTGAGAACAATTAAGGGAAAGAAAAGTGTGTCATGGAGCTGCATGTGGAAAAATGTATTCTGTCCTCTTGAGTCTTTTTGAGATCAATTTCTTAATCTTAAATTTCTCCCAAAGCAAAGTGGCTCAGATATTTTCTTTTATGAGCGGTCTCATAACCATTTACCAACTGGTCAAAAGCATTGTTACATAGATAACAAATTACTAATTTTAAAAAATTATTCTTCTAAAACACTGTGTTTAGACTACTACAGTACTTTCAACTACAGTACAGAACCAGTAAAGTGATGACAATCTTATTAGTGTATATATATTTTTTTGTAATTAACATTTTAATTAAAGGATTTTTCTTTTTTTGATGTGCTACTCTACCCCCTCACACAGAACTGTGTAACTTCTCTGGAACATCTGTTGTCTTAGGGTCCTGTATGTTACTAGACAAAAACATCAGAAGTGAAATATGGTTGAAGTCACCGTACCACCGTCACACATCAGTTGTGATGAATGCAGTTCTCTCTTCAAAAGAAAACTTTGATTAAAGCCTGTCCATATAAATAGCTCTAGATTCCCAGTGGATCAATGGGAATAGAGTAAGTGCTAGACCTTTTACCAGCTGTGTGTCAATTAAGTGACATACATAAGACTAATGAGTTAGGAAGTGTCCTGTTTCACAGGTGAAAGGGGTTTTTTATGTGGAGCAGTCTTGGAAGAGAAGAAACATGACTGAATAAACTAACAGATTTTGATTTTTTTCTTTATCCCTTGTATTCATTACTTAATAAATGTGTAGTAGTAGTGTGGTCTCTTTTGGTACGGCTTTTGGCAGCAACTTCTAGAAGTACTTATAGAAAACTTGATTACTTTTCTTTTTTTTTTCTATCCCACGGTATCATGTGGAAAGCAGCGTGAGTTGTAAATGAGAGCCAATGGTATGAAGATGAGATAATTCCATTATAATTTTAAAATAAAAGCAAAGTACCAGACTGGATTTTACTTGCTTTTTTTACCCTCCACACCCTTCTCCATCTTGAAGAGGGCGGGGGAATATAGTTATTTGCCTTGATATATCAAAACTTGCATTTGCTGTATGGAGGGGACGTGGTTTAAAATGGGGAATGAGATTGAAGCTGAGGTTCTGCCATGCAGTGGTGGTCATACCAGGAGATGCCTCATGGAGAAGGTGAAGTGGTGTGATGATCTGGTTTCTTTCTCTTCTCTTTTCTCTAGGATGGTTTACTTGTGCTGCACTACGGCCTGGTAGTATCTCCAGTAACTGTAACTTAAAGATTGCTAGAATATCAGAAGGCAAAAGAATCCCAAGTCATCCAGCTTCTTCACTGCTGTGTCTCACCAAAGAAGGCCATCATATTTCCTGTGACAGGAAGGAAGTAAAAGGAACCACCACCAACTGCTGTATGCTTGTCACTTAATTTGATGTCTGACTTTACCACTGCAAAAAATTACAGCATCTGTAAGTTCAGCTGTAGATGTTGCTATGCGTTTTGTTACAAATTACTGTCTTCAGATTTCACTCAGCTCAGGGAATTGAAATGCTCAGAGTAGCTGCATTTTTTTTTACTTTATAAAACCACAAGTTCTCACGGGGTGAGCGGCCTTTTTTTCCTCTCGGATATGAGATATTGCTTACTAGCTAGAGTGTCTAGCTAGAACAGTGCTCTCAGGGATGATCTTCAGTGGGCAGTGTAGTTTACTCTGGGAAGGAGACCGTCATTTGCCTAAAAAAATAAAGTGTACTGTGATCATCTGCCTTCGGATGCGATTTGGGGAGAGGAATGGAACTTTAGAAATTCAGACCAAAATAGGTAGAAAATGACGCATCGTAAGCATTGTTTTTTGAGAAGTAGCATTAAATGTAGTTGTTTTTCTTGAAGAAAAACAATTTTGTTTGCACTGGAAATATTTTTGCTGGTAGTTTGGCTTAAACCAAATGGTGGATCATGCATCTCTAGTCTTAACGGAGATGAGCTGGCTGTAAGCTGGTTAAACTATGCATGAAGAAAAAAAAATAAGTAGCACCTCTTTCTACCTGCTTGCTGTATGTAAAATAATCACTGTCAGCCTGATTCTGCTGTCATGTAAAATCTGCCAACTGACTTGACTGGCAGGAGCGTAAATCCTTTCACTTTAGCGCGTATCTTTCTAGCAGCAGTGAAAATGGTAGCTTTTTTCCACTCTTCTAATGTGTATTAGTGCGTTGTAGTGGAGAGCAGGGCTGAGTAATGTAATACTTGCCTCTTACTACCAGATTCACAGAGGACATTAGGTAACTTTGATATATTAAAATACTAGGGCTTGTGACAACTGTAATACTTCGAATTCTATTCTGTTAAAGATTTTTGTGGTCTCTTGCACAGCGTTAAGGACCAGAGCTTTGTATGTTATGTCATACTACGTACTGGGTCATCGGCGTGGGGATTCATGAAAGCTACTGTTCTGCTCCAAGCTCCCTCCCTCCCCTATAGTCAGTGTAAGGAAAGGGAGGAGATTCCTTTGTGAGGCATTTCAGAGCACCTAAATCAGCTCAAATGCACTTGCTCATTGGCATCCTTTGTCTAAAGAAAGCTTTCATGAATCCTTCCTCGGGTCTTTACAGTAAACTTCAGTTTTGTCTGTGAAGATCACACCACAAGAAAACAAGTCTTGTTTGAAGTAATTCTCGTGATGCTTCTAAAAAATGTAACAAAAACATTTCTAGCTACAAATTCCTATTTTACCTTTAAAGTTTGTATAAAAGTAGTGTTTAAAATGCAGCAGAAAATGATATTATTTTGTAAACACTTTGTGAGTTGTGTTGATAAGAGATTATATATTGTAACAGTAAAATAAATTTTATTTTAGCCAATTTAAAATTGAGCTCTCATATTTCCATGCCGTGCTCCCTACGTCGGCCTCAATTATAGCGGTTGATACTGAAACTGCTGGATGTGCTCAGGGGTAATTAGAATGACAAATTTCAATTAGGATGTTGAATGGTGAAGGGTAATTTAATACCAGAATCTCCACTGGAGCCAACTGCGGTATCATGTGCTGGAGTAACATGGAAATTCTGGGACTCTCATTTTAATAAGGATTTCAGTGAGCAGTAGCTCAGTAAAAATGTCAAGATGATTTTTCAACACAGACACAGGAGAAATAATTCTGTGTAGCTACAGGATCCCTTTTTTTTCCCTCAATATGTACATCTTTTTGTCAAAGCCATCTCTGGATTGTTTTCATTCATTGTTTACAGCTGTTGTTACCAAGTCCCCTGTGAAACAGATCTTTCTCTGCTGCTCTCATCATCCTGGCTTTACACGGGGCATCTGGCTCGTATGCTTCCTACTGCTGCTTCTTGTTTCATTATCACTCATAGGTTTGTTTTATATGTATAGCATTATGCTTAAAAAAAAAAAGTTAGCAGTATAGACACATTTTACATTGCAAATTCTCCCCTAATCCAGGCTTGAATTCCATGTCTATGGAAGGGCTCATTTGCAAAGTTTAACAGCTGTATAGATGCTGATGGTCAATTCAAATTAATGTCGTTATAGGATAGTGCTGACTCACGTTAGCCTCAAGATGACAGTGCTGCCACTGGCTCTGATGTTGGTGTCAGTGTCAGTTTGGGTGGGTTTGCTTTGTTTTGGGGTTTTGTGTGTGTGAGGTTTGTGGGGTTTTTTTAAAAAAGGGCTTCTGAATATCTTTAAGTAGAGATTTTCTGCAGAGTAAATCACATGCCAGCTAAAATGCAAAGGGCCGAGACTTCCTACTTCATTCTTTCAGGAGCTTAATGAGGAGTATTGAAGAGCTGTTTCCTGTGATGTTTTGGTATGAATGCTTAGTGACCTCTTGTTTCCCATTTGTCCTCTTCTCTCTTTATTTCTTCCTCACCTGCCTTCAGAAAGCATATTCTTAGCTCCCTTTTCCTGGCTGAACATCCTGCTTTCTTTCACCTTAAAGCGTACCCTGCGGGGGCTGACGTGTTACCTGCTCTCCAGCGCCTTCGGTCCCCCCTGGGGCTCCGCTTCGCGCGTCACCGTGCGGCGGGGGGTGACCTTTGGCTACTGCCAAGGCTCATCCGTGGGCTCTGCAGTTTCCTGCACAAGGATAATCATTCTGCTGCCTTTAAAACGTGCCAATCTTCTTTCGGCTCTTCTGCTGCTGTTTTATTTCTTTTGGTCTCCTTTTTAACCTTGGCTTTTCTCCAGTCTCTTTTGGTCCCGATGATGGAAGAGCTTTAACAACCGCTGGTCTGTGGGCTGGCATCTCTGCCCTCGTGGGAGAAGAGCCAGCTCCATGCTCTGGAAGTGAGGGAAGGTGCGCTTGGACCTGTTTGTGATTTTGCAAACACTATTGCTTCTGCACTTGGTGAAATAATTCTGGTTTTATTTTCTGCTTACCTACTTAACAATGCTACGGTTAACACAGATCCCTATTAAATGCTACTTGTACTGCAGCGTAATTCTGAGTTGCTTTACAGATCTGCTAATTCCCAGCAAGAAGAGACGGTGAGCCCTAGTGTCAGGAGATCTTAGAAATGCAGAATCAAGCTACAATCAAGTCATGGTTATGGGCTGATCATGTTGGTTACCTTCTGTCTGTTTTCTTTGTGTTTAATGCAGATTTGGTGTAATAAGCAGGTAAGTTTCAAGAGACTGGCAAAATGTGCAGCTGAGCCCTCTAAATGGAGGGGCACTGTGGTGGCAGTGTGTAACTCACTTCTGAACGCTGATACTGCACCAGACTGTGGCACATAAGAGTCAGGAGAGCCCTTAACACTTATTTCCATAGATCAGAACCAACCAATGAGTTTTACTGAAAAATCATTCAAGGTTGTCTAATACTAGTTTGTGTTGAATGTCTTTTCAGGGAATCAGGCATTTACGTGATGTGATTTACGTTAATCTTAACAGTCTTTACATGAATCCTAACAGTCACTAACAAATTAAAATCACATCCCTGGCACTTCTGTTTTCACTTTTCTTCAGGGTAGGGTATCGTTATCATGAAATTTGTGCTCCATAAAAATGGGGGGGGGGAGTTACTCCAGCAGTTGAGAGAGACATAGGAATTTTTATGTATTATATCCCTTTCTTTTAGAGGGAGATGGTCAAGTTGTCCATGTGAATCTTCTAATATGCTGCATGCTCAATAGAGTGCACCAGCCTGAATGTTTAGGTACTTCAAAATATACTTATTCTGCTGTGATGGATACTTGCTGATAGATGGAGTGTTGAAAAAGGCACATTCTCATCACTTCTGCTTTTTATATTTTTCTTCTACCTATTTTTTTTCTGTAACCCTAACTAGTTCAGCACAAAGAGAAGCAGCGAGGTTGACCCTAAGTTGAATTTTTACTCATGTCATCTTTAAGAGACCCTTCCTGAATGAGCCAAGGGATATTTACATTTGCTGAGATTTCAGAAAGTTGCCATAGATACAGGTTTTATCACTGAACAGGTCAAATGTTACTGGTTTTGAGAGATAAATGGCAATCCCATCTGAGGTGAAATGCAATATTGATTGGCTGCCCTGCAGCTGCAGAACTCTTGCTGGAGCTGTATCACCATCTTTTGTGTGTTTTGGTTTAGTATAACAATGTGTCAAAGCAGCAGCCTGCGAAGACTTGCATGAATGAGTTTGCATTGCTCGTGCTATTTTGATATAAACTTTGCTTTGAAGTGTCAGACCCCACCGATGGTTGATCATTCAGATGCATCTGTTCAGCTGCTGGCGTTAGGGCTCTGCGTGCATCATTCCCTGGGGAAGAAGCTCTTCTCCTCCAGGATGTCTCTGTGTGAAGAGCTGGCAAGGACAGAGCTGGATGGATCCAGCCAAAGGTACTGGGAGAGACTTTGTTCTGAACTGCCTACTGATTCCTTCTTGCTGAATGACAGGGTTCTTCCCCAGTCTGGAAATGGAGATGTTTGTGTTCCTGCCAAAGGAAGATGTTGGGGTTGTGGTTTGTTTTTTTTTTTTCCTTTGGCTGCTTTTTCCTTGGCTTACTCTTTAACGAATTCCAGCATCTGGACGAGCATCATCAGCAAAATTTCTCTGCGTGCAGCAACTCTCTCTGTTTAAGGAGCTGTGCATCTCCGCACAGGCAGTCGTTGCAGGACCCTTGGTTCCAGGATGGTGACAGGAACAAGGCTTTTCCTATGTGGCAACAGAGCGAGCAGAGCCGGGTAGCCCCCAAGCCCAGGTGCATGGACCAGCATCTCCATCCAGGGAAAAAATAAACCAGCCATCCAGCCCCGAGATGGGAGTTTGCACCCTTCTGTGGGGGCTGGAGTTCTCCCCAGCAGAAAGATGAAGGCAACGGAGCGTCATGGAGTTGGGGCCACACTCTGCTTCTTCCTGAGCTGATGGTGCAGCCTGTGTC
>JAHREE010000098.1:6141625-6173518 GCA_033628505.1 Tringa tobata
GGTGGGTAGGGGCGATCCCTCTCGGCTGGGGAAGAAGGGAAGGCTGGAGCCGGCGCTGGGCAGCCTCGCATCAGGGCGAGGGTTCATTGTCACCGCTCTCTTTAGTTTGAGTTGCTCTTGGCAATCCCGTTCTATCAGGCTTGAGCTGATAACCTAGAGACAGGAGCGAGGCACCAAACAAATACATAAAAAAAAAAAAAAAAAACAAACAAAAAAAACCGAACCACAAAACCGCTTTGCTCACATTTTGCTTATGCTTTTTTTTTTTTCTTTTAATCTCTTTTTGTGCCAAAAATAATGTTGCAAAACGTGTGGCGGAAACGAACCTACATTGGTTTCTGATAGACGAGATGACTTAATAGGGCAGTACTGTTGTTTCTTGTAGCACAGGCAGTTTTAAAAATTCCTGGAACTGCTGAGATGATGAAACCCTCAAGTTTATTCCCTTGTGTTTCTAAAGGCTGCCAAGCTGGATACTGAGGATCCTCTCTGGCGTGGTCTTGGGAACATTCCTCCTAAGACATAATCACTTATGGTTTAAAATTTTATTTTTTTTTTTTAGCTCTGGAAGATTTACCATTTAAACCTCAAAGATTGCAAAATGCTTTCTAAATAGTCCCTTAAAAGTGTCCCCGTCTTCCCTATCCAAATGGTCCCTTGTGTCCGTTTAGAATAACATCTTGTCACTGACTGAAATAGATTGTATTGATCCATATACCTGCTTGTCACTAGTGAATAAATGGAAAATGCAAAGATTTTCAGGTCCTTTCAGGTGCTGTGTGGTTTTATTGAAAACCAGAAACAGAACTCAAAACTACATTTTGATCTTCAGTTCACTTGCTGAATTTATCGTTCCGGCAGTGAGGAAAAACCCTGCTGTTTTACTTGCAAAGCAGTGGAAGTCTGTCACAGTCCTTGTCAGCTCCTGTCAACCTAAACATATTTCAGAGTAGAACTGCTATTTAAAATAATCTATGGCCATTAGTCCGGAGTCCAGAAGATCATTCAGGAGCTTGCTGGTTTGATTAACAGCAGTTGGAGTTTGTTCAAGCATAGACGTAGTTTCATTATAGAGTACAATGCAACCTTCACTCTGTATAGCGTCATTCAGACAAATTGTATGGCAAAACGCACCGCTGAATTACGTTTAAAATGCTCCATTGAATGAAGTACAATTGCAGAGATAAATGGGGAGAAAAATTGTGAGAATGGGACAAATGTTTTCAGCTGAGGTTTGAAATTAACAGCTTGTGGGTATGTTTGCATTGGTAGCATTAGTGTTACACGCTCTTTCTAGGATATGTGCGAGCAAAAATCGGACGCGAGCCAAAATTTTCCCAGGCAAATTTCCAGTTTGTAGGCTGTTTTAAATAATAATAATGATGATAATAATTCCCCCTTGAATTGTTACTCTTTGTCATGTTTGGTTGCTAATATGGCTTGAATTGAAAGTTAATAGACCCTTCCTAAAATCACTGGAAATATTTATCCTAGACTTTTTTTTCAACTTCTGGGGGAATGTTTGTTTTTGAAAAAACAGAAACTTTAGCGTAGTGTTTACTGGTAAACACTGCGGTATTGTACTCTTTGGGAAACATTGAAAGGAGAGGTTTATTTCCTTTAAAAATATACAAATATGTTATTTTTCGCATCTAAAGTAAAAGGGAAGCAAGTCATTAAAATGCAATGTTTAACTGATGCTTACTGAAAAAGCAGACAGGTTTATTTGCTCACATCATACCTATTATTCACAGTTCAGCTTAATAAAATAATGCTTCGGTTAAAAACTGATAGAAGGGTGGTTTCTCTTGAGCTGTTATCTGGAAATGGCCTGGGGCTGGCTGCAGAGCCAGCGCTGCGGGACAGACTGAGAGGATCTGCAAGCTTTGAATCCTAGTGAGGTTGTAGATACCGACTCTCAAGGAGGTGCAGGAAGAAGGGCTGACTGCAGCCCTGCCCGGAAAATCTTGGGCAAAAGCAGGGTCACGCAGTCGTATTTAGCAAACCTGTTCTGTTGGAGGAATGTGGCGTTAGGGAGTGCGGTGGGATCTGGGTGGTCAGTACCACGCACCCTGCCCTTGGTGAAAAATCCTGCAAGGGTCTGCGGTGACCCACGGGCTTCCCAGTTCCAGAAGGACAGGGAACTATAGGGAACTGCTGAAGAGGGTACAGCAGAGGGCTACAAAGGGGATGAGGGGCCTGGAGCATCTCTCTTATGAGGAGAGGCTGAGGCACTTGGGTCTTTTTAGTCTGGAGAAGAGAAGACTGAGGGGGGATCTGATCAACACCTATAAATACTTCAAGGGTGGGTGTCAGGAGGTGCCAGGCTTTTTCCAGTGGTGCCCAGTGACAGGACAAGAGGGAACGGCCACAAACTTGACCATAAGAAGTTCCATCTAGATGTGAGGAGGAACTTCTTTGCTGTGAGGGTGGCAGAGCCCTGGAAGAGGCTGCCCGGAGAGGTGGTGGAATCTCCATTTCTGGAGACATTCAAACCCCACCTGGACACATTCCTGTGCAGCCTGCTCTGGGTGGCCCTGCTTTGGCAGGGGGATGGACTGGATGATCTCCAGAGGTCCCTTCCAACCCCATATCATTCTGGGATTCTGTGATTCACAGTGACCTTACTACCTAGAAGCTGCTTGGCCTGAGGGAAGGTGGATTAATGGTCTCCAGCCAGGCTGCAGTGGAAAGTTGTCATAGGAACTGGCTTGCTGTTTGGCAGGGCCATGCCTTGTCTTCACTCCTTTAAAAGAACACCTCAGTAACTAATCACGTCGGGATAAGGAATACTCATCATGCCATCCAGCATAAACCGTGCAGAGGGCAAGGCACTTCAGCTCTACCCCCAGGGAAACTGAGGACAGTGTCAGCGGGGGACAGCCCGAGTGATGTACCTTGGGATGTGTTCGCAGTGCCTGCTCTGTGCCGTGTCCTTGCCTCGGGGTGGCTTGCGAACTCTGGGTGTCCTGATATAAAACAGCTGTGGCTTTTTTAGCAGTGAGAATAATAGGACGGAAAACTGAACAGAATGTGCTCGGGAGTGGAAGCCTCGTCTCGCTCTTCGGGATGTGTTTGGGATGAGATATGTTAGCGAGTCAGCGCGTGGGAATTCTTCATTTATTGTCTGTACTGCATCTACTTTTTAAATTTTATTTATAGTGTCAGCAGCAGAAATACCATTTGAAATTCTATTTGAAATGGCCACGAGCTGAGTCTCCAAAAGTTGGCTATTCTGTGCAGAAGCACATCTTATTCTTTGATCATCTCCAAAGCGCACATTCATATAAATATTTTCTGTTGTAATATGTCTGCTTTGTGCTACTAAAGAAATTATTATTATTACGTGTCATGGTTATGATGCTTGTAGCAATGAGCTGTATTTTGCTTTTTAATCATTATGACTTCTTAACTGGAATGGTTCCTAAAACCTTGGACTGTGTACCCTACATAGAGAGCATGTATAATGTGAGTCTGCTTTCTTAACACAACCACTGAGAGAATCCAGCATGTACAATAAATAGAACTTAATGTACAGTAAATAGACCTTAAGCAACATCTGGAAAAAATTGCGTAGGTTTTTAAGGTAGCCACTGTAAGCAATTGGTAATCTAAACTCGCCTCCCGAAGTCTCAGGCATGTGTTTGCAGGGCTAAAAATTTGGTGCTTGGGAGACCTGTCTGTATGAAGCCGTATTAGGAGAAATATATTTTTTCTATGTCAGCACGAGATCAAAAAGGGAGCCTGAGTAATTCAGCCCTAAAAAGCACACAGCAGCCTGTGTCAGATCTTACTACTACCTGAGCATGTAGCGTGTGTGCACCTCACTGTAAGGTCAAAAGCAGATTTGCTGTTCCTTCCCAGAGAGTTGTGTGCCCAGAGGAAGGAGCAGTGACGGGCTGTGTGCCAGCCCTCTCAGTCCTGTCACTTTTTCAAGTCTGGTACAGGATGGTAGCAGCTAAACTTGTTGCTTACTGGTGACCTTAGCTTATCATCCTCCCTGCTGTGGGATTTACCAGCACAGCCAGCCCTTTTTTAGTAGTTTCATTAGAGATAAAGTTATGACTAAACTGTGGAGGTTGGAAACCCCACCGTGATTATCTGTGTGCTACCTTCTCTTAACACGTAAGCAAGAAAACAAGTGGGTTCTTACCCTGTGCATCGAACCAGCTAAAACTGCTTTGAAATCTGAAAAGGCATGAGTCCGGTAAATGCGGAGAGCAGGAGCTGCAGTAATTAGATACCTATAGAAATGATGCTGGGATGTGAGCAACCTGTTGATTGCTTTTTTGAAATTAAAGGATGTGTGGGCACAGCTTCTGTAGGTGGATGGAAGAAGAAAAGGAGGCCCAAGGAGGTGTGATTCTTTTGAGATTTGAAGGTGGCACCAAAGTGAAGTTAGTAGAAACTGATATGTGGGAACAATGTACTCTAGTGCTGCTTGTGTTGTACCCATCCTGGGAATAAGGAGGGTACAGTTTCGGTCTCCAAAATTATCGTTTCTTTTCACGATTATCTTTTCACCACAAGTGATTTATTTAAAAACAAAGGTTCCTTGAAGTCATTATGCAGTCCTATCTTAGCTTAATTTAATTCTAGAGTATTCACAGCTCCCGGCTGCCTTCCAGATATTTTCAAACAAAGGCTTACTATTTTGCATGTATGCTTGCTACAAGATTATCATTTAACCTTACTTGGCACAGTTGGTTCAGAGGAAGGGGTGAACCAGAGATTTCCTGTACGGGTTTCTGCAGGAGGCTCTGAAGTAGAGTGGTTTTCCACTGTTTACTTAAAAACAGGCCTTTGGATTAGCTGGCTTTGACCCAGGCCTTGTAGTGCTCCCTGTTAACATTGGCATAATACATAAAACACTTCAGATGTGTTCTTGTTAGATTTTCAGGAAGCAAATTCTCGCTGAACCCTCCAGGAGAGTGGACTTCCTCAAAATACTTTCTCACTGAGGTGGTCCAGCTTTGGCAGTTAGGTTGGCCAGATCTGGATTATGGGACCTTCTGGGTGGGTTACCCCTTTCTTGTGTGAGCTGCTGCCGTTGCCCTGGCAGCAGCTGCGTCCCAGCTGTGTACCCGGGGTTCAGGAGGAAGCATTGGGCTGTTCAGGCAGTGTTTGCTGCTAAAATCAGTATTCCTTATCTGCTTTGGAGAATGGTAGCTGTGGGTGGGAATCAACTCGTATTTTACTACTTGGACTGTGCTCCTCTTGGCATTTACATCAAATGTAGTCCATCTGGCCATGGTGTATAACAAGAGAAACTTTCTAATCGGCTTCTAAAATAACCTAGGAAGGAAAGTAAATTCAAAAGAGAGAAAACTGATGGTTTAGCATAAAGTGTAATAAAATCTCTAGACCAGCTGAATTCAGCTGGTGTTTGGGTTGATTCAGTTGGTGATGAGTTGCACATGGGCACGCACGGCGAATAGTTAGGAACATGGGGTCAGAGAAGAGCATGTGAATGTTCTGCCCACAGAAACCCGAAGAGGTGCTGAGTGAGATTTATGCCGGTGCTTTGTAATCATAACGCAGCAATCATCAATAATAACATCTAAGAGTAAGTGCTAGTAAACGTCAGGCTGCATAGGTAATTTTGGAAGTCAATAAGTAGAACCAGTTGCAATTAAAAAGAAACAATCTTTTTAGATTATTATTTCCTTTGCTTTCTTCATCTGAGATACCTCCCCCCCTAAAAAGGGGGCGGCTGAACATATTGGCAGAGGTATTTCAAATGTTTGTTTCTGATCTTTTCAAGCCACCTTTTTGGATATCACAAAGCAATTCAGTTTCAAGACTATACAAAGAACATATGTGTCCTTTGAAGTGACAAGAAAGGGCTGTGAGATTTGGTCCCGACCGTTAGATCATGTGATTTCTGACATCCTCTGCAGTATTCACTCACACCTTTTAAGAACAGATACCCATGATAGCTGTATAGTTGTTTCTTCTTCATTGCTTGTTCAGTTCCACTTTCATAATGTTATTCTCTGGGTATGCTTTTAGGTCAGGATGAGAAAAAACCTTGATCAGTTGAACATAAATTGGAGGGTGCTCTGAGCACCAGTGAGCTTGGGGCTCACCCTGGAAACTGCTCTTCCAGTTCAGTTCCTGTAACGTTCCCATCATTGAATACAAGTGGCTGAGTGAAGCCGGGAAGAGGAATTTAACGTAGAAGCAAGCCAGACTGGTAAATCATCTGTTAGTTCTGCTGTCTGGAAACTGAGGCAGGAGTCAGATTTCATTTTCCGCTTCGTGTTGCAAGCATCAGTCAGTTGGTGCACCCATGATGAAGGGCAGGTCAGTGAGGCAGTGCCTGGTTTGAGTCTTGCCATGTTTTGGGATGCTGCATTTCCAAATTGTTGTCATTTGTTAAAAGAAGGAAAGTAAAACGTTGCCTAAAGGGAAGTACAAACACGTGAACGAGTTCCCTCTGAAGGGAGAAGTGGTCAGCAGACCAAAATTCCACCTGTAATCAAAAGCAGGACTGCAGCTGACAGGGGTGGAATGAGCTCTCTTAGGGAAAAATGATAAAAATGAGCGTTTGCTACCTAAAGCTGTGAGGGCTTCAAGTAAGCGGACACAAAACCCCTCTTCTCTGTTCTTCAGAATGTTTGCTGTACCTGGAAAGCATCTCTGCTAAGCAGGGACTAGCATACCAGACGGTTTTCTGCTAAGTCCTTTTTAGTTAATAATACAAGTTTAGCCTCTAGAAGGCATTAGCTTGCCTGTACCGTTAACCACTTGGTGACTGCAGACATCCTGAGCAGAACGTGTCTCACACATGTTCTGGTGTTCGTTAGTATCCTCCTTACAGTGGTGTTGACATGGGATGATTTTATAGAGGGTGAGTATGTTAACAAATGTCAGTGCTGGAATCATCAGCAGATGTGGGTGATATTTTATGAAGAAATTTTACACAAATTGGAAAGAGCTTTACTTGCTGCGATCTGAGATGAAATACCCATCTGTAGCCTTCAAAATTTTGGGGATTTTTTGTCACTTCTGATCCAGGGAAATAACATTGTGGCCTCTCTAAGAGTTTGTTAAAAACACATTTGTAATCTAACCTTTCCTATTTTTTTTCTTTCACATGATAATAGCCTAGGTAGGCCCTTAGCCTCTTCTTTTACATGTATTGTAACTTCTCTTGCAATATTACACTGGCAGTTTTATGAGCCAAGGCCAAAAAACTCTGCTTGCTAAACTTGAGCAATCAGGAGGGAACGGATGATGAAAAACTAACAATGTTTTACTCATCTACCACTCATTTTTCTTCACAGGCACGTAGCGAGTCGATATTAACAAAGACAGTAATAAAAAGCACTTTCTGTCCTCATAAATCGATGTGTGGTGGTGGGGTCAAGAACAATATTGGAAACGTTAGGACATGTAGAGAACTCTCTTCCCGTGTTGTGACGCTCGGAGCCAGGCTGGAATTTTTTTTCAATTGCTGTTTTGAAAGCAATTAGAAGGAGGCATTTCTCTGGCTGCACAGGAGGTTTTGTGCTGGCTGGGCGCGTGGTCAGCTTTTTTTTCTACCAGCTACAGCAGGTCAGGTAACATGCTGGAAAAACGGGAGTCCTTCTCAGTGTATCAGGGCTGTCGTACTGCTCTGCTTGGGACAGACATTTTTAAAGGTGTCTCAGAACCCAGGAGATTCAAGCTGTTCTCTCATCTGCAGCAGGAGCACAAGACTGTGCGGTTGAACGAGTCTTCAAGTAAACACTGACAAGATACTTGAGGCTGCCTGAAGAGAGGAGTCCTGGCCAGAGGGAAGGTTCACTGTCAGGAACTCTTGGCGCTGATTTTGGCATAATGGGGACCTGCTGACGATGCCTTCTTAGTTGTTTGTTGATGTTCTCTCACCCTTCAGGCTGACGGGTTTCTTCCAGGTCACAGCTGATGGGAGTAGGTCTGTCACTTCATCCGTGTTCCCTCTGAGCACCCTCTATGCTGAGACGAGTACAGAGAGAGCACTGTCTGTGTCCTCCTCAGCTCCTGCCAGAGAACAGGCTCCTATGTCAGCAGGACTGATTTAACCTATTAAAAGTGATGGGCTAAAGGGACAGTGGAAAGATGTTTTCCTCAAATGAACTTGGTGGTTTGTGTTTTGCTTGGATGGGGTAGTAAGAAGTTTCCGAAGAAAATAAGTTGATACAGTTGGAAAACAGTATAAAGTAGGCCTTTGGTATCACTTGATAAAGCTGGGACAGTTAGGTTATCACAGAGAAGCCAGAGACTTAGCGAAAGCTCAAAGTCATCACAGATGTTCAGTTATTTTACTGATGAATTATGTTACATAGGTTGCCTAAGAAATGCAGTATGAATTAGCAGTCTTTTTGGAAGAGCAGGGGAATGCTGCAGAGAAAGTATTTGTAAAATATACTTCTAGAGTTTCCTGCAGTGGTGCCCTGGTACTATACATCTGTCAAGATTAAATGAGATTTGGGGGCTGATAACACCTAAGTGAGGACACTGTTGTGCCCTAAGGGCAGATTTGTAATTTCAGTTGTAATCAGGCAGACTATAATTACTATGTTTGCCTCTGATTAAAAAAACAGGTCAGAAAGGGAATGAATTGTGTGCTGTGCGTGGAGGGGAACTTTACGCCGTAAGAGCACTTCCAGACACCTACAGAACATGAGTGTTCCCTGACTTTTCATCTTTGTGCTTGCTCGGTTGGTAGTTCTGTGTGGCTCCTCATCAGGCAGGAGCTGTTGTGTGGAACTGCTTGCTAAGGAGAGAGCGCAGGAAAGGTTTTGGGTATGAACCTTTCTGATCTCCACCACGAGTGATAAGCACATGTCCTACCTCTGGTTTGGGGAGAAAGCAACATTCTCTGTGGCTCAGGTGAGGGGTACCTGTGGATACTGAACAGGGAGGAACATAGAGAAGGAGAGAGTTGTACTTCTGGCCTTCCTGAGTGTTTCAGGAACGTGAGAGCCAGCCCAGGAGTGTTTTGATGAGCTGAGCCTGGATGCAGAAGACTCTTGCTGTTCCCATGTGAAAGGCTACATCAGCCTCAGGGAAGGCTTCTTGGAAGAGAGACGGGTAACCATTATTAAGGACAAAAGTAGGAAGCTCGTGAAATCTGTAGTAGGCTAGTATTCATGTGGGGCTCTATATGTTAATATAACTGAGAATAAAGATCCTCTGTACTAAATGATCTCTCTTATCTTCACAGTGCCCTTGATCGCTGAGGAGTATCGTTATTTTATCTTGTTTGTGTTTTGTGGACAAACAGCAACTGGAAAACTGGCCAGGTTTTGCATATGAAGTCTGTGGCCTTGCTGGGTATTAAGGCTTTCTCTCCTTTGTCAGGCTTAGTTCCATAATCCTCAGCTCATCCTTCTTCTTTGGAAAAATGAGTTTATTTGTCAACAATCTGCCTGTTACTGGTGGGTAAGGAAAAAGGAGGAGAGGCCGAGTGGGTATATGAACATTTGCTAAGCTTTTTCCTTAAAAGAAGGTGGGAGAAGAGAAGGGTGCTAGGGAAGAAAACTCTTAGTAGGAAAAAAAAAAGTTCTCACTGGTTTTGACAGAGCAGCTCTCAGAATTACCGGATCGTCTTCAGCTGTTGATCTCAGTGTTTATTTTCAGTAACTTTTTTTTACGAAGGAGGAGCCAGTGTTCCCCAGTTCAAGTATGCCAGCTTCTTTACTCAGCAGCACGTCCCTTGGCAAGTGTTGTGGCCGGAGCCCTGGGACTGGGGCTGACCAGCCAGCTGGCTGCCTGCACCTGGCCTGGGCTGGGACCTCCTTCAGCCAAGGCTGGAGGGACATGTGAAGTCATGTTTCCAGCCTGTGGAGATGGTTCAGATGCTGATTGTCACATCTGTTTGTGTAGCCCATAAACACATAGAGAGGGCCCATCCAGTATGGAAGAGGGTTCAAGTGTCTTTAAAAAAATTCTCCTTATTCTTCCTTTTACTTTCAAAGATTAGAAAAAAGACAATAAACTTTCAGTATCTTTGCTTTTTCTATAAAATATTAATGAAGCAGGGACCGTGGTCTTCAGAGACAAGAGGGTTTTGTTACCAGGAAGCGCTGTCAGTAAGGAAAGCCAATAAAAATGTCCTCCCTCACCTTCAGTGTTTAGAAGATAAAAAGAACTTTTGGCTGTCTGCGTTATCCAAGCTGACCCAGTTGCATGCTTTCAGAATGACTGTGCTACGCATCGCAGTTGGGCATCTCAAACACTTTGTCGCTTGCCACTGCGCTTCTGGGAAGGCCCATTAAAGTCTCTATTTGCTTCCTGCAACACAGTGGAATCTAATGAAAAGCATCATTGTTTTGAAACACCCTCATCTGCTGCCAAAAGAGCTACTGTTGTATAATCCTTAATAGCAGGTTAGAGTGGCAGTTATTCCTTGCTTGGAAATCGGTATGTGGAAGGGTGGCTTTCCAGTTCTCTCTGCGGGGATGGCACGTCTCATCTTGTTCTCTCCCTTTGGGAACTGTAACTCACGTGGAGGCGTTCAGCTCTCCTGAGTTGGTAACAGAGCCTCGCACAGGTTTGAGCACCAAGAGCGTTACTTAGAGGTGACAAGCTGAAGGGGACAGAGGACAGTGGCACTTCTCCTTTGAGAAGGGGGAGCAACGCTCTGGCTGCTGAGTAGCCAGGGGTTATATTTGTCAATTCTTGCCAGAGAGTTTATTTGTTACTAAAGATGCTTCAGATTGTTCTGATGTAAAAGAACAGAGTTGGAACAGAAAAGTTTATCGTAACTTTCCTTTCTGATTTGCAAAACTGAGTGTGTTCACTTCCATGCTGACGTTTCTGCCTTTTGTGTGTTTCTGTTAACCTGCAGCTCGGCCAGCACGCTGTCATGTTTCATCTTAGCGATGACATTAGTATTTGCAGATATCAGTCAAACATTAAATTCCTGTTGTGGTGGACATTTGCATCAAAGCTTACCTCCCAATTTTCAGCTAAAACAAATAACACAGGAATTCTTAAATATTTTCTTTAGGTTAGACTGTATTACAGCAGAGGGATCAAATTCATCCCTGGTTTTTACCCTTTCAAGACCCTGTGCAAGCAGAGCAATTGCTTACGGGAAGACAGTGTGAGTAAAATATTTGAATTATCTTACCAGTTTCTTACTGGAATTTAACAGCTGGAAACAAAAAAAGCAATAAGAACAACATCTTCTTAGCCAGGTCCATGCTTGCTATTGGCAGGCACTCAGTTGGCCAGCAGTTTGGGAACCTCCGCAGCAGAGGTTGCTGCAGGCTGCTGAAGACCTTTTCCCAAGGAAGCAAGTTTCCCAGGGCTGTTGGGGTGCACGGTTCATGCTGGTGTTGGCTCAGAAGAGCCTTTCTTTGTCTGTTCACCTTCTCTCCAGGTGAAACCTATCTCTGGGGGTTTCTTTTCGATATTGTTTGTGCGTCAGTCTCTTATTTTCTGATACAGAATCACAGAATGATATGGGCTTGAAAGGGACCTCTGGAGATCATCTAGTCCAACCCTCTGCCAAAGCAGGGCCACCCAGAGCAGGTTGCACAGGAACGTGTCCAGGTGGGTTTTGAATGTCTCCAGAGATGGAGAGTGAGTCACCTGAGGAACGGTACTCAATTTGAGTGACCCTCTGTGGAGTTCAGGCTGTTTGACTTTTCTGCATTAATTCTTGACTCTGTGAAAAAAGGATGATTTAAACATCACCCCCTCCCTTTCATTTAGAGCCCTCTGGTGCTGGAAAAACTACTTTGGAAATTTGTTGTTTCATAATTAACTGTCCTCTCTGTTAATATTTTTTTTTATTTATTTAATTTTTGTGGATTTATTCAATTGCCAGTTATGTGCTCTTGTGCTGTCATTGCTAGACTGAGAGCCCTCCACAGTCACGCTGCTTTCCTTTGCATAAATGCTTCTAGACTATTTTCAAATCACCTGCAGAGTCACTCTCTGTAAATTGGCAGTCTTCCACTCCAGCCTTACTCTCTTTCACAGCTTTATTCCTTCCTCAATATAATCAGTATCATTCTTGAATGGGGACAGCTGGCTGAAGACAGTTTCCCAGCAGCGCTTGTAGCAATGACAAAGAGGGACATGGAATCCTGCCTTGTACATCCAAGGATCTTACTTGACCTGCAGTTGCAGCATTTCTTTGAGAGCTCATGTTTGGTGATTCTTCTCTGTGCTGTAGCTTGTGCTCTTCTGGATCAAATCTCACATTCCTTATGTATAACCCTCCTTTTTTTTCCTAGCGGTGGGACAATATGGGGCACTCTAGAATTAGAGATGTGGAGAACCAGCATTACCTCTAACAAACTGTTCATGGAAGTGTGATAGAAACGACCTAACTAAAGTGGTAATTCTGCAGGAAATATTGAGAAGCATGAGCTATATGGAAGCTAGAAAATATGCTAATTAGCTCACTGGAGAATTGGCGGTTCCTGTTTCAAGGCAGTAAATTCAGTTGCAGATAAATGAGGAGACTGGATTGTCTCACAATACTCAGAGAGGGTCAGATTTGAGGTTTGCTCCTCATAGAGTTGCACTGTGGATTTCATAATTTTCCAAATTCCTTTCTAACCATCCATAAAATTGATGATAATTAAATAATGCTTAAAATATTTTAAATAACTAGTGCTCCTTGGAGTTCCTGAATGAATAGAACTCCTTGGATAGAAATGGATGGTCACCCAAAGAAACTCCAAATTTATCTGTCTGTATTTTTTGGTGTGTCTAATGCATTTGGGTCCTGGATTATTACTGGAGCTCTAGGCACTGTGTAGTGACTCTGTGGGTATGGCTGTCAGTAGAAATAGTCCGATAAAAAAATCCATGTAAAATAGGCAGGGGCTTGTTAAATATATTTTACAAGATATTTGATATATAGCCATTAATATAGCATGTGGTTTTATGACAGAGATAAAATTCAAACTGAAATTAAATCAAATCCTATAATAAGCCACATGAGTAGCATTCTCCTTTCTTATACCTTACCCGTTGAGAAATAACTCTTAAGTTACCATCGTCTGTCAGTCAGACCATAGTCAAATAAATGTGTGACTAGGAGTGCTTTACCAATTGCACTAAAAGCAGGCTCTTGGAAAAAGCAGCTTCATTGATGTCAGCACATCTTGGTGCCCAAGAGAAAGAGCTGCCCCCTTCCTGCAGGAGGACCCAGAGCCAGCGTCGGCGATCGCAAGCTTGGAGGTGGAAGGGTTAGTACAATCTATGGGGCAAGGAGAGTGCTATCAATATAATGTAAGCCAGTGGCTCTTTGGATACTGCAAGTGGGATCTACTGTGAGCTCAAGACATGTCTGTGGTTAACCTTAACAGGTTCTTAACAGCAGATCTCTACCTCTTTAATACCCTGTAATGGGCGTAAGGAATTATCCTGCTTAAAGCCAACCTCAGGTGTTGATTATCTTGAGCATGCTTTGAAGTGTCTCTTGGAAGTAATTTAATAGTCAAATAAGAAGAGCATATTTTGTCCTTCCTGCTATCATGAACTTGAAGCATTGCTGTCAGAGAGGCAGCCACCCAGAAGTTTTTCAAGTGAAGAACTTAACTTCAGTCACAAAGTGAAAAAAAAAAAAAAGTCAGTTTTCTGGTTTAGATCATTTACAAGCTTCACTACTTATATTTGGAAACTGTGGGCTTTCTGGTGTTGCCAGAGATCTCAAGTCACGGACATGCTAATGCTCTAAAAGCATCACTAATTGAAAACACCTTTTAGAAACAATTTGCTATTGGTATCAAGCAGAAGTGTTGGCAGTAAAACACAAGAGTGGTTTGATTTGTCATCCCAGAGCTGTGGGGGAGAGGAACTGTGTGAAGGAACAGAGCTGATGTGTAAGGCTGCAATTCAGAATAAGGTTGGAGCATCGTTGGGCGTCCGTGCAATCCCCACAGCTTGGAGGGAATCAGAAGCTGCTGCTTCGGGGCGTGTGTCGTGTATAAGCACAGGTACTTCTCAGTCTTCAAGAATTTGTAGACATGATCTGGATGCCTACTGTAACTGATGGTATGCAACTGATCCAAGCCCATGGCTTGGATGGGAGTACTCTCCACTGGGTTAAAAACTGGCTGGAGGGCTAAGCACAGAGAGTGATGGGGACCGGCTCCAGTTGGCAGCTGGTCACGAGTGGTGTCCCACAGGGCTCGGTATTGGGGCCAGTTCTCTTTAACATCTTTATCAATGATCTGGACGAGGGGATCGAGTGCACCCTCATTAAGTTTGTAGATGACACCAAGTTGGGTGGGAGTAGTGATCTACTCGAGGGTAGAAGGGCCTTTCAGAGGGATCTGGACAGGCTGGATGGATGGGCTGAGGCCAATGGGATGAGGTTCGACAAGGCCAAGTGCTGGGTCCTGCACTAGTGAGGCCCTACCTCAAGGGCTGGGTCCAGTTTTGGGCCCCTCACCACAAAAAAGACATTGAGGGGCTGGAGCGTGTATTCCAGAGAAGGGCAACGGAGCTGGGGAGGGGTCTGGAGAATAAGTCTGATGAGGAGAGGCTGAGGGAGCTGGGGGGGTTCAGCCTGGAGAAAAGGAGGCTGAGGGGAGACCTTCTCGCTCTCTCCAACTCCCTGAAAGGAGGGGGTAGCCAGAGGGGGTCGGTCTCTTCTCCCAAGTCACAGGCCATGGGACAAGAGGAAATGGCCTCAAGTTGCACCAGGGGAGGTTGTGGTTGTGTTGAAGAGGAGACTGAAGTGGTTGTGCAGCAAACACGGGAATAGTTTGGGAGCGTGGGTGCAACACAGGAGAGCCAGGGGTGAATGCAGGTTTGAACAGGGAGCAGAAGTCAGGCATGCTGGGGAACATGTAGAGATCTGAGCTTGCTAAGGCTGTACCAGTCTAGGTGTTATTCCTACTGTGCAATTAAACCAGAGCAGGTGTATGAAGGCATGCTTATATTTATGAAGCTGTCGATGTTAAGCATGAAATTGCATTTCATACACTTTTAAGCTGACCTCTCAGTGTCTGCCAGTTGATGCTAAGTACTGAAATTTGAAGTCGTGTTGAAGTATGCTGTGCAAGGAAGATGCAACGTATCTCTGCTGTTCATCCTGACAGCACCAGGAACTCAGACTGGTTTTTAGCACAGAGACTGAGTAATTAATACTTCTGCATTTGATTCTCGCTTGTTCTTTGTTACTACGCTCAGTCCTGGCCACTTTCTGCAGTCCATCCCAGGATGTCAGAGGACACGATGCTAACCTGAGTGGGTTAGCTGTTCCAAGCATCCAGCCTAAACTAGATGCAAGCTATTTCTGCCCTTGGTAGAGGGAGAGGGACGCTCCTGGAAAGTGAGTCACTCCCTTTTCTTAACATCCTTACATGGACAGTCCTCTCAGCTGCAGAAAAAAACTGCTTTTCCCCTCCCTGTTTGTGAAACCATGCCGTGACCTGGACCACAAATTTGATTCGCATTTTGAACAAACCAACCCCAATCCTGCTTCCCTTCCTCCTTCCCTTTCTCAGGGTTTTAACATGGTTCATTCCTTGTCTTGCTCAGACCCCAGAAAGCCACCTGCAATGGAGCAGCGGGGAGCCAGGAGCCACCCTGGGCTTGGCAGGGCACCACGAGATCTGCCTGTACATCCACAGCCTCTGACTAAATGCAAAGCTTCTAAGTATCTAATGTTAGGTGTGATGATTTTACTCCCTGTTTGCTTTGTACTGTACACATACGTGTGTGGGTCGTTACTGACAAGGTATTAAGGATTCTTGAAGCAGAAGGTGGGAGAAGAGGCAGATGTTGTGCATGGCAAATTAGCGTGAGTACGCTACAACATGGGGATTGGTTATTGATGCTTTTATTTCCTGCCATATAAGCTCTCACAGAATATCCTGGAAAAAGTGGGATTGTCACTGCTGTTTTATTCCTCTCTACATTTCAGTGTGTGTGCCTCTGATTTGGCATTGCATCGTCAAAGTGTTAAAACAAACTCAGAAAAAAATATAGGCAGTGCATTTTACCTGAACACATCAAGTATTATCAGGTGCAGAAACTTCTGACTGTTTGTTTGTCAGAAAAAGAATAGTAAAACTTGAAGGGGAATGCTTCTGGACATGTTATTTTATACATATGCGTACTTGAAAAAAATACACTATGGATAGTACTTGAAATCAGCCCAAACCTGACAAAAGAAGCAAATGGACTTATTTCAAAATATGTGCTAAAAAACTCATGTACATTTGGACCAAATCATATGCGCTGCATAGCAGTTCTGTATCAAAGCTTTGAAGCTGAGATTTTAAATACTTTTTCAAAATTAACCCTGTAGCATAAATGCTATCAGATGCTTAATTAAGACTGTGCTAGGAAGGAGCATGTTTGCAATAAATTATGGGGAGTTGTTCTGACATGCTTTATCTATGTAAAGATTTCTATTTTTATGTGAAGCTATTTACAGATTATTGATTTCAAAAATAGATCTGTAACTAAAGAAAGATGCATCGTATTTCAGTTGCTCGGAGTTGAGAATCTTGCCTGGCTGGCTGCCTGCTCTCTTAGATGTTTATTCCAGTGGGTTACAAGTGCTTGGAGTGATTCAGCCCTTCTTATTTTTCTCTCTCTATTTGGAAGAAGGAATTTGTATTCAGGGATCAAGTCCCGTATCTCTTACCCATGCAGGTAGGCTGATTTTCACAACTTTAAAGCATCAGAACAATTTCATTGAGGTCCACGAGACTTTTTGTGTAAGACTTTTGGGTGGGGAACATCCGTTCCAATATCTACATCCATCACAATGTCTTTTGTCAGTTGTTACTGTTTTATTTCAGAGCTCTTGTCATAGTGCCAGCCGAGCTTGCTAAGCTCTAAGAGTGCCTTTGAGTTCACGTAATACAAAACTCCAGCATAAGATTTTCTGGTTTGTGCTGTATGAACATTGAAAGAAAGATTTTAATAAATAAATCAGGGCAAAGCCTGAAGGTAGAGGTAGAGTTGCTCTTTTATTAGAGCAACTGATAGAGTTTGAAAACTTAGACAAGCTTGTGTGCCCAAGAGCTTGTCTATTTTTTTCCAGCCATACCAGTTGGTCTAATAAAAGATATTGCCTCTGTCTACAAACCTTGTCCTGCATATGAACTCTGTTCATCACAGCTACAGCAAAATACTGCTGGAATGTTAAAATAATTCAGGCCTTTCTTGCTTAATTATGGAAACTCAGATTTTTGTGGTTTCCTCAAGTCTCAGCTTTTTGAATCCCAGCACAACAAAATGATGCTGTCTGGTTTCTCCTACTTTAGGGGAGAATTTATCCCATAGCAGCTCAAACTGCTTCGCTGATCCCTCATTTTAGAAAGGATGTTATTAAAGGTAACCTGCTAAAGTTCTGCTGCCATCTGGATTTTAGGATATTTTATAGGGTACTGTTGGTGAGCAATCAGATGTCTGGCATGGATGGCTGTTGAGGGCAGTCCTGTCCTAGTACCTGTGTCAGCATCTCTGATGTGCTGTGATGGTGATGGGAAGCAGATGAAGTGGGATGAAGAGGCTGGCAGAACGGAAAGTCTCTGGCTTTGGCTGTAAATCTTTGACTCTTGCTATGTGTCTGGCTGGGAAAACAGAATAGTGTGGCCCTTCTAAATGGCAGGAAGCTTGGATTTGGACTTGTTTCAGCTGGAAAACTTCGGCCCAGACCTAAGAGTTGTAAGACCAGCCACGCAACAGTATTTTCAGAGCTATTTAACTTGCCTTTTAGAGGCCTTAAATGTGTATGTCTTTTGGATCTGAATCAGTATCTCTAGGTTAGTAGCTTTAAAATAGCTCCAGGTAAGACCAAGGTGGTGATGATCTGGACCATCTTGAAATATCCACGGGGCAGATGATATTCCACCCTCCTGGGACACAAGCCCTTTCTGTAGTTTGCAGTTTTGGGGTGGTACCAGATCCCTCACTGTGCTGCGTGTCTCTGGCTGCCGACCTGGAGTCTGTCCCCCTGGCATGGGCACTGCTCCTCTCCGGAGGACCCTCTCCTCCATCAGGACTGCCGGAGCCCTTCGGAGCGGAGCGTTCCTGCAGGCAGTGCCCTGCCTTTGAAGTGGAATGGGTTGATGCTTGCGGGCTGTTGGGTTCTGTGCCCTGTGCTGCCTTCCATCTGCCTTCGGGCATGGCTTAAATAGCTGATAATTGCTTATAAGCCCTTGGTGGCTGGGGCCTGGGCTATTTTAGAAGCTGCTTCTCCCTGCATGCCCTGTTGTGGAAGTTGCGGCTGGCTGGAATGGCCCGTCGCCCTCTCGCTGCGGTGACCTCCTCTCCCGGGTGTGTTGCAGGGAATTTGGAGGGGGGAGAGCTCTCAGCTCTGGCACGCGGTCCCTTGGGCTGCCTGCCAGGGCCTAAATTTGGTGACCTTTAGGATGTAGGAGAAGAAGCGTTTGTAAACCTTGGTTATAGTAACTGGGAGACAAGCAGAGAATGCTGGGGGAGGGAGGAACATATTTTTTACAGACAAGCTGTTTGCCGTCTGTTTGATTTTTATGACCAGCAACTAGTAGGTAAATAAACTAACAAGTGATGTGATGACTGCAACTGTTGCTCTTTAATCAAATTAAACTTAAAAAATTACACAGATTTCCTCTAGGAGAGCCAGTGGGTATGTGACCGCCGAAAGCACCATGACTTCTAACACTGGCTTGGACGCTCGCTCTACTCTCTGCTGAAATCATCTAGTTTCTCTTCTGTAAATTGAAGGCAGTCATATGTATTTTAGAGGTGTCTAGAAATGGTTGCTGTATCATTACCCATGTAGCTTGCAGGTGGTTTTGTTTCCTTTAAGGAAGAGCAAACAAGCCAAGCCCTGCTGTCCAGCAGTTGTGTGGGTTACACAAGAACGGTCTCATGTTATACCTAATTTGGTATAACCGTGGGATGCATCTCCCACCCCTTCCTTCACACCAGCTCTAATGATAGCTTTGTGGCAGGTTGAGCTGGGTTCAGCCTGCTGACCAGTGGTGAACTACCCGGGTTTTGCTTGCTTTTGGTCAGTTAGTTCTGATGGGCGAGGACTTGGAATGGTGAGCTGAACCAACCCACCGTGGGGCTGCTTCATCATCAAAGGAACTTCTTCACTTTGAGGGTGGCAGAGCCCTGGAAGAGGCTGCCCAGAGAGGTGCTGGAGTCTCCTTCTCTGGAGACGTTTGAAACCCGCCTGGACACATTCCTGTGGAACCTGCTGTGGGTGTCCCTGCTTTGGCAGGGGCTTGGACTAGATGATCTCCAGAGGTCCCTTCCAACCCCATATGATTCTGTGATCCCACATGATGCTGGGGATACAGCAGGACATGTGTTTGGTTGGAGGAGGGGGAAGCATGATTGCCCCAGTTTTCTAATAACACACTTGGGCAAGGGTACCCCTGTTTCCTCACTGCAGGGCCTTCCTGACGAGAAGAACTGTCTGTTGGTTTGCTTTTGACAACCAGTACTTGTGAAGGGGTGCAGATGTTTGTGAAGATCTGCTGGTGAATATTTGCCTTGCTAGCATGACAGGTTTGCAGTGTGTTCTTGCTCTGAGTGTGGCTGACCTGCAGAGGACGAAAGATCATCTTTCTACTTCCCTTCCAATTGTTTCTGCTAATTTAGCATCAGTTTGAAGCTTTGTCCCTGCTTAGAGATCAAATGAGAAACAAAGCCATAGACAGGGCTCTTTATTTTTACTGTGTGGTAAAAGCGGCAAGGTCAGTCCCACTGGGGTTTGTAGGGTTTGCCCTGCCTAATTTATCTAATGTATCAAGGGTAGGTTTTCTATCCCTTATAGCTAATGCATGTTAGTAACTCTAAGGTAAAAAATGCCCCTTTTCAGGAATGAAAACTGTTTCTAAATGCGTTTTCACCACAATGGATAGGAATGTCTTTAGAGTTCCAGCCTTATGGACGAGCCTTCTCAGCTCTCTCTTTTGACTCTCTGTCTCATGAGGCCTCTCAGAGCAAAGCATCTTGCTTGACCTGCAAACTCAGATCTTTCCAGCGGGTACTTTGCAAAACTTCCTGAGTGGCGTTGCATCTCTTCATACCAGGAAATAGATTACTTTCTGGTGAAACAAACCTTGAACTTAAGCAAGCTTTTCTCTTCTGCCTTTTTCAGAAATAAATAAGCATTTGAAGATGACGACCTCTTGGAGCGACCGACTCCAGAATGCAGCAGATCTCCCTGCAAACATGGATGGGCATGCTCTGAAAAAGTACCGTCGGGAAGCCTATCACCGGTAAGTTGTTTGTGTAACCCCACAGCTGAAGTGTTGAGACAGAGAAACCAAGCATAAACCCACATTTCTTGTTTTTTGTTTGTTGGTAAAATGGAAAGACCATTCTCACCTTCCTTGCAGAAGTGTTGGTAGAAGAGAACTTAGAAGATAGCACAGTTTTGACCTGCAGGAATTTACAAACAGTAGAGTTGAGATACATGTACTAGAGCGAGTGAGGGTCTGCTTTCTTAATGCAGTTAAAAGATTAATCAAAGTTAGATTTTGGGATAGAAGCTTTTAAATCAAGGAATACTCCACAGCAGAAGTGTTAGAGTAATTATTGCAGCGCGCACTGGGAGAGCATAGCTATAGACACTGGAATACACAAATATGAATAAGCAGGAAATCAAATGGGAACAGAAATTAAGTGTTTGAGAATTCTATTTAGTATGGTTAACTGTGTACACCACAGCAGCACGTAGAAGTACTAGACAAGATCTCAGCCTCCTTGTCTGTGGTAGGTGTGCCTAGAACCATCTTTGCTGTAAAACAATTACAGTCTAAATAAACTAGATAGAGTATGGAATAAAAGGCATGTTATCATTCTCATTTTACAGTTTGAGAATCATACTACAGACGCTACCTTGCTTTCACGAGATCACACTGGAGGTTTGGTTGAGCCAAGAATTTAGCCCCCCAGCTCCCAAGGTTCCAGCCGTAGACCATAAAAGATGGATGCAATCTGTATCCTTATCAGATGTCTGGACTGTTACAGAGTTAAAGCAACAGCATCTAGTAATTGTCAGTATTCTGTTTGTGGGAGGTGTATTTTCAAAGTTTGACTTTTTTAATTTGAGAAGTCATGCAGTGTGATGAGCAGAGTATATTCAGCAGGAGTTGGGGAGATGTATGTCTGATATAGAAACAGAAAAAGAAGTCAACTTTCCCAACCTCGTGCTTAAACGCCACATTGCATTTGTGATTCATGTACAGTGGTATTTCTGAGGAAGTGTTTTGGAAGTGTTAGATGTATTTTGATTCTCCAAATGGAATCTAATTACAGAAAAACGCCTTAGCATCATATGATAGATCAGGTTGTACAAGTTCCAACATCTAAGGCTAAGTAATGGCTCCTGTGATGTCTTTCTGAAGCTTTCCAATTTCCAGTGAATATGTTTGGGCACATGTCTTAAGTGGTGGCATTATTTGAATCTCTCTGTGTCAGCTGGGTTGTCAGATATGGAAACATCTAATGAATGTAACTATATATAGCACATAAAAGAGAGGGATTTTAAACCATTCCCTGGCAAAAATCTTCACCTTGTTGAAGTCATTGACAGGTTTACCTTTGTGTTATAATTCTACCTGTGACTTTAGGTGTGTTACTCCTGATTTAGACCGAAGGAAATTAAGTAGAAGTAAGGCCTATTTATTTTTTTCTCTAAATATTTCCTCAGCATTTGTTATGGTTAGGTGCTGACAGTCTGCTAAGTGGTGTACGAGATCCAAAGGAAGCAGTACTTGTCCTTAAGAGCTTACACATTCAAGTCCTTGTCATGTTTGCCCTTACTCATGTAAGAAATTCTTACTTTCAGAAAGAATTTCTTTATGGAAGATGAGAGTGCACTCCTATAAAGGAGGGTTTCCACTTGGAGCTGGGATCTGCTAGTCCAAAAATAGGCTGTGGTACAGTTTAAGTACCCGTTTTTAGAATCTAGAAATGTCTTATTCGAAACATATTGAGCAGAAATGTTGCTAGCACTTCAGATTTTCATGGAAAGCACAACATTGGAAACACATTAAGGGGAGGCACGTTTTTGTTTTGAAATTACTATGCTCTTTAGAGGGAAGGAATGAGAGAGAGGGAGGGAACAGGAGAGAATGAGAGAACCTGATGCCAAGACTGTAGTATAAATCTGTGCTATTAATGGCTTTGGTGTACCAGTTTCATGGGAGTTATTTTGATAATCCAGTATTGTAAGAATCTGAAACAACCTCATTCCAGAGGTAGTGTTGTCAGATTTCTATTTCTGGTATTTTTGGTGATCTTTGTGTTAACAGATGTGATGTTACTTAAAAGATAAGTGCAGACTTAACATGATAGAGTAGGACTGAAGTTATTTCCCCTTGTTGTTTTATATTGCTTCATACTTTATATTTTTATATTATTTTGTGGTTTTTAGTATTTTAATAATTGTTCAGATGTAGAGTATGTGTGCTGGTCATAGCCATCAGTTCTAGGGTGGAAATTTGTTTCATTGAGGTCCAGTGAGCTCTAACTCTTAGGATATTGCTGAAGCACTGTCAGTTTTATGAAAAATAGAGATATAAGAGACATGACATTCATTGTCAAGATTCTCTTCTTTATTTTGCTTTCTCTTTTTCTTTCTCTTCCAGTGTCTCTTTTTTTCTGTCTCTTTTTTTCTTACTCTAGCAGCTTAAGAAAAAAAAACTTGACAACATGAATCTAATGTGACTTAGAAACAAAAACAATGAAAAAGAACATTGAATTTAAAACTATTGCATTTTTTTACCTTAAAGCTGGTCCCAGTGATTTTATGGGCCCAATCCGGAAGGCTGGAGGAGCTTGGCCACATTTGCAGATGAGCATAACTGGGGTTAGCTTTTGATACCAATGTTGGAAGCCCAATTGGGCTCCAGGTCATTCACTGGGATTTTCTAAATGCTGCTTACAATGCTTGGTTTTCTGAAGTGTGAAATTTTAAAAACTTGTTTCACTCATTGTTTACTTCATGTTTGCTTAAATATCACTGGAAATACCTAGACCGATTGTTTTAACTTTCTGGTTCTAGTGAACTATGCCAGATTTAAAATGCTTGAATTGTAAATGTTGAAGCGGCTTAAAATAAGGGGAAAATTTTCCAATCCAAGCAAAATAATGTACCTTAAAAATAAAAATAATGTTCTCATGGGCATGATACCTTTTAAAAACTTTCTAAAAAATTAGCTGTGAAGATGCCACTCTAATAGTCATGTTTTACTGTAGTTGTTCATAGTAAGAATGTGTTTTTTCAGGTGTTGCACTTCTCATTGTATCATACTTGGTGGATGGGTGTTCAACATATAACATTGTTGGCAGAAATCCCAGCTGAGACTGGTTTAACTGGTGTAATACATACTGACTCAGAGTATGATGACTATATCATAATCATGTCTGAATGCCATAGGCAAGAATGTTCAAATATTTATAGCTGTTTTCCTCCCAGAGTTTTTGCTTGCTGTTTGGATGGGTTTGTGTAACTGCTTACGAAATTACAGTATTGGGGTTATTGAGGAAGTAAGCAAAGCTTGAGAGTATGAACAAGTATGCTCTGCTGTAGAGTTCAAAGGCCGTGAAAGCAACGTCAAGCCTTAGGAAAAATATGTAGGGGAGGAGAAGAGGTGGAGTTTTATCTTCAGGGTATTTCTGATGACTTTAACTAAGACTTTCAGTTAGCTAGTGTTACCATCAGCCACAACCTCGTTATACAACATTGTTGGCGCCTGTTGGAGGTGAGGTCTAAAGATGAATTAATATACAAGCTAGATGTTATTCATTCTCTAGCAGAGGTCACTGGTAAGAGGATACTGCATTACTCTGCTATTGGCCACATACATTTTAATTCGGAAATAAAATGGATGTGTTGCTGTTAGGTGGCTTTTCCTTAGTGTGTGTGGTTGTGAGGCCACCTCCCTCATGAGCTGCTTGTTGACTTTTCCGGGTAGAGGATAATCACTAGGTCATTTGTTCTGGAGGAGTACTGTCATTTAACGTGATTGTAATTAGGCAAGAACTAGGTTGACTCTGAGCCACCAAATTGCCCTAGTGTCTATTTTTTAACTTGGAGTGAGTACTTCTAGGCACCCTCTGGATTATCTCACATAGCTCTTTAGGGTTTAAATAGCAACCACATCTAGTTAAAGCAAATAATGGAAAAAGTTGGTGTTCCATCCACTCTTGTTACTGACAGTTACCAAGATCCAGGAAACAGGTATTTGCATTTACTTTTATTCTGTGGTTTTGGCTTAACGGGGCAGAATGGCTGAAGGTGGCCTTTTTGTTAAACATACAGGCTTTGGGATGCTTTTACCATTTTGCATCAGAGTAATTTGAGACTTCTTGTCCTGAACATGGGGTTTCTGTTGATGTTTTCTTGCTCTGTTGTTTACTCACTAGCACTGGGAATGTGGCATCGTGATTCCTAATCCTAATTATCCCGTTGACCGCTCATAGAGTATTGAGTAAGTTGCTTCGTAGTTTTGTGCTTTCAATTTTGTGCTTGAATTTGCTTTCAAAGCCTCTTATGGGGGTAACATGAGTTAAGTGATTTAAGCTTAATGTATGCTGAGATCCTGCTAAAAAAATTATGTATACTTTAATAATGCCAAAGTAAAAGGATTACCGATTAGTTGTTCTGATTTGTAGGGTTAATGATGTGTTTTAGTTTGTTCGAATTTCTAAAGTCTGGGCTATTCACCGCTAATCTTGTTTCTTCACTTTATTGATACTGGATCATCAGTGACTGCAAACAGGTGGAAATGTTATATAAACTAGGCTATGAGGCTTGAAACTTTTTATTTATTTGGGTAGCTATGTATACAGTCTCTTTAAAACGATCAGTTTGTTGAGGTGGCAAATGAGAAAAAAAGTCTCTCTCTCAGCCTGAATGCTCTTTTCATCCGAGCTGGTTGGGTAGGCGACGTGTGGTATGTCCATGGAACTGTGAGTGAGGTAGCTCTGTAGGCACTGCTGGCAATGGTCTGTCCCCATGTGTCCCTCTGCAGCCTCCCAGGACTCGTGGGGTGGCGTGTGTGTAGCGGAGGGCAGCATGTGGCTCCCTGTATTTATTTTGCTTTAGTCCTTTGGACATTGGAGAGAGGAGGGAGTGTTAAGGCGGCAGAATGGGCGAGCTTACGAGAAAGCAGAACGCTTGCCAAATTAACAATAAAGAAATTACATTAAAAATGTCCCATGATCCCTAGCTTTAATGGTTTCACAGAGCAGACGGGTGTTATTTTGGGATGGAATCCATATGTGAGCTTCTTGGCACTTTGCTGTTGCCTGGGTAGAAAACCCAAACAATGGAAACAGAAATGGCCAAGGCTATCTCCTTCCATCTGATTCCTGCTGAATTTCAGAGGGAAGTGCTCATAGTCGTGTTTCTGGATACAGCCTCATCAGACTTTTAAGTTCCAGACATAACCTGATTTTCCAGTTTTCTGTCACGATAATTGTGCAAGGATGGTTGTGAAATTGCAGGACACTGTGTTGGAAGTGTTACTAGAAGTGGCCAGGAAATTTTGATGCCTGTCTTCTGTCTCCCCTATCTGATACTGTTTCATCTCCCTAAAGTCATCTCGAGCCCAAACACTATCTCTGAATACGATTACAAACATACTGACCTGTCAGAATATTCCTTTTCAATTGCAGAAGGAATAGAATGGAACTCTGAAAATCTTAACATTGTAAAAAAAATCAAAATGCTATAAAAAATAATAATATTGGTCATTACCTGCTTAAAGAGGCAAGATTCATCAAAAGAATGATTACATGGGTTTTAGTAGTTTAAGCAGTTTATTTCTTATCCTCTCTGAGACAGGTACAGAAGCATCCAGCACCTAAAGACAGGACATTTTGAGATATGTTAGTACGATCTTAAGGTTGTTCATGTGATTTGTGTAAGGTCAGTGAGGGATTCATCTTGAGTTCACTGCTGTTGGTGGAAATCACCTGTGACCAGAAGTATAACGTCATATAGTGAGACGTCTCCCCCATCCACACAACATCTGGGGACTGGCAAATAATACTGAGAACAGCCAGTTGTCATAAGAGTAGTGGGATTTTTTTATTATTAGTAGCGTTTTTAAAGAGGCTATGGGGAACTTGGCCATGGGAGGCTATTAAAAGCTAATCCATTTAGTTCCCTCTTTTATTTCTTTTTAACTCTTCTAGCTTATGGAAACATGGAAGTTGTCCATAAAGTGAAGATTAACCAAACTGCCTAAACTTTGAGGAAGCAGGAATATGAGCTAGTTAGTCCCTGTTTTGTGGCTGGCTCCAGCCCAACTGTCCACCAGAGTCTTTTTGAAACACGCATGTAGGTCATGCTTAGCCAGCTACAACTGTATCTGCTGTTCTGCTCAGCACTGTTGCAAAGGTTTTTTGTATTTATTTAATTTCTAGTGAAACATACTGTCCTGACAAAGAATGATTCTGGCTTCAAGGTATTTCTGGACACATTTGGAAAATGGTTATAAAAGTGCTCCCTTACAGAAACCTCACCCTCACATTGTTCATTTTAATTTTCTCGCTATGAGCAGTTGTGAGCCGGGTGCCAAGTTCCTCCTTAGTTGTATAATTCTGTGCATTTTGTTTATTTTCTCAGTCATATTACAGTAATATTATACATGCAAATTTCATTCAGGGCACAGAATGCTTTTGGGATTTCACACAAATAAAATGGAAACACTTCTCCCTCTCTGCATTCGCTCCTCTCCTGTGTTACTCGAGAAGAGTTGGGATTTAGGTTCATGTCTCGGAATTGATTGACAAGAACAGTAACAAAACTGAGATCAGTTCTCTTGCAAAAATAAAAAGGACTGTGAATTGCAGAGTTGGGGATATCAGGGCTCTGTGATTCTCTTTATGCATGCTCAGCAGTTCCTTCTTCCTCGTAATACAACACATTTTTCTCTTATCCAGCACAATTCGTAGAGCTGAAAAAGAAAATAAATGCTGTCATCGCTGAGAGCCTTCTGGCTGTGTCCAGGCTGCAGGGTTTAATCTTTGAGGAAGAACTCCTTAGGGAGGAAATGTGTTTCATGGTTTCCCTTAAACAGCTCCTCGAGTCCGTTTTTCTGAAGGTGTGGATCAGGTCCATGCTGAGCCACCCCAAGTCCCAGCTGTGCCATGTGCTGGCTCGGGGAGCTGATGGGGCTGGATGGGGTCCCTCAACCTTCTTCCCCACAAAGCACCCACACCTTGGACTGCTCCAGCCACGCTGCTTCCTCCAAGCAGAAATATAAAGCTTGGTTTTTCATCAGGAAGGAAAGATGAAGGTGGGGAAAAAGGGTATATCCTATTTAAGGAGATGCTCTGGTTGCAGACAGGTGTGGAGCTGGGGAGTTGGGTTTAGGCAACACCCACCTCTGCCTCCCAGCACAGGGAATGGAGAGGGAGTTCTCATGTTATGCCTGTGGTTTGATTTGATCTTACTGCCCAGTGCTGTTAAATTTTTGAGATCAGCTTAATTTTTAACTCCACTGCGCCTAGTTAAAATGATTGTTTTCTGAGTGGAAAAAAACAAAGTCAGGGGAAGGGAAAGTGTGATTTCTTCTGATTCTGGCAAGTGGAAAAATTATTTTAGATTAAAACTTCCTTTCCTAAAAATGTTGGGTTATTTTAGTTTTTCTCGTATTCTGACTTTTATCTCGACTGTTTGTAGTCTGGAAGCTTCTTTGATTTTTGTTTACCTAGATGAGCTGTAAAAGACTTGTCATCTCATCTTTTCCTTTAGAGACCAGAGGATCTTTTCTCTCAGGTGGTTAGGGATCTTAGGGTCTTACTGTTGGGTTTACTTTATAGTCATTAAAAGCAACTCCTGTCATTTCTCTATACCATGTCTCTACATTTTTGGAGCCAACAGACACATTTTACCGCTGTTCTTGGAATCAGGCTAAGCGTACCTTCGATTAGGATCTAAGCACAGCTTCAAAATGGGCTAAGTCTGCAGCTTCTGAGAAGCACCTGACTCTTCCCAGAAACTGTCATGGTGATTTAATCTCAACTTTTATCTTTAGTTTCTGGGATACTGCAGATATTTACTACTTTGAGTAAACCCCCTGAATTAAGATGGTCAGCTTCTGGGAGTAAATATTTGTAAATATCTACCCAGCCCCTTGTGTCTAGGGGGGCAGTGAGCATGGGAGATGTCTTCCTTTATCAGGATTTAAAGTTGAGGTCCTGAGTACCTACAAAATAAAATCTGGCTGAGCCTTCACAAGAGAAGTGAAATGGGTTCAATATTTTTTTTTGCCACTGTTTAGTCTGCCATTTAATTTTCCAAAGCATATCCAAGTTTAAATTGATTAAAATGTTCTCATTTCCTGTCCTCAACATGTTGTGTAATAACCTTCTTTAGCTTTTTTAAATATTTGCTCTGTTTCACTCCAGCACCAGTGGGTGAAGTAATTACCACGTCAAATCAGTCAGGTCCTGTGCACTGTTGGGGCATGATTAGACCCTGCCACGTAGGGTTTCTAGGTCATAGGCAATATTTACGAGTTGATGGAGAAAGAGAGATCTTCACCAGCTGTTACCAAGAGGGGGCTGGTATAGTAATTTTCATGTTTTAGTCGTAAGACTTATTTTTGGAACAAAAATACGCTAAGAGATGTTGTTCGTTTCATTGCCTCCAGTAAAATTTTCCAGATCTTCAGCTTGTAAATGCTCCGAAAGCAAGTGATGAAAAAATGTCAGAGGCTTGGAGATCTTTCCACGGTTTTTGGTCAGTTTGGTGTCGTCATCATCTAAACATAGGCAGGCTGGGCTGGAAGAGATCTCTTGGGTCACAGCTCCCTTGTTTTTGCCTTCCACAGGCACTGTCATATTACCCTTTTTATAAGCGCATTTAGCTCTGTCCTAGTGCTGGGGTTTTGCCTCTTTTCAAACGTTGTAATTCTGAAAGGATGGAAAACTACGCTCCGGGGGCTTTTGCCTGAAGGCAAAGGCAAAATTGGGCTCTGCAGGTTGGACAAAAAACATTACTAGTGTCTCCTGGAGGTATGTTATTCCTTCCTAAAACTCTTCACTTTCAGAAACAAACGGCGCAAACGTGAGATCAAAAATGGTGTGCTTGAATTAGCTATTAAATAATGCTTCCTGGCATCAGCAGCGACAGAACGTAATCATCTTCGTTATACGAAGTGTGAGACTGTGTTTAGTACCAAATAGCATTTTGCGTTGGCCTCTTGAAAAATCAAAGCTTTCTTGATGTGAAAAGGCCAAACACAGATTCAAACCGCAGATTTGGATAATTTGCTCCACCTACTCCAAAGGCAGCTATTTCAGGAGTGAATTTTAGTGATTTACGATCCCGTCTCGTATTTCCAAAAGGCATTTCTTGACCAGGTTTTTTTTCAGGTTTTTTTTTTTTTTCCCATCGCTTTGTCTTGTTTAGGTAATACATAAATCTATCAGAAAAGAGCGTCATCTAGAACCTCTGAGGCCCCTTTAGTGACAAGCCCCATTGTCAAAGGCAGGCTCTTTGCCAGGAAACTGTGACTCCCAGAGAGAGTGTGCAAGGTTAGGGGGAAAGTATACTATTGCCAGAGAAACTGTATTCCAAGTGGATTTGTGTGGAACAACAACAATATCCAGTGACTGGTTAAATTAGCCGCAGATGTGTTTTCTAGAACGCTGTCCAAGAAGATATACAGTACTTTAAGGCTTGCTTCAGACATAATCATCTTCTGAAGTCAAATCAGATCCGAGGAAAATTGCATCGGTACTAGGGAAGCTTTAAAGGAATTGTGTAATATGACTCAGGCAAGTAGATGAATCAGACTGCTGTGAACTAAACAAGGAGCACATCGGTGAGAGATGAGGTAAGACGACTTGCATAGAAGCGCGATAGTTCGATGGTGGCAGTTTGCTGTTAAAATTCCAGCCGGGGCGGCTTGACGCGGGCAGCAAAAGGGACCCGTTATGCCGGGCACCTGCCCAGAACGTGCGTGCGGAGGAGAATCTCCCCGTGGTTTCTTTCAGCTTTTCAGAACGTACGAGTGCTTGGTTTTGCACTTGCCGTCTCCGTTGCTGTGTGGCTGTCCCTGCGCCGCTCCTCCTCCGCGGCAGCGCTGCCGATTGCAGTTCTTAAGAGGATAATTACTCTGCTGAGGGCAATGCGCTTATTAAATATTTGGAGAATTTTCACGTACTGAAATCAGAGTACAGGTGATGGCTCTGGGACTGTTCTCATACAGGAGAATTTTGTCTCGGCGTCGCAGCTCGAGCAGTACGTGGGATTTCTGTCTGAGGAGCTCAGCTTCCATCCTGCAGCCGAGTTCTAGCTCTCCTTCTTAAAGTTCAGATGAGACAGACGGTGGAGAGAAGTCCTGTTGAATTACAGATTTGCTATATGGTTTAAAGTTCTGGGGAAACATAAGCAGCTTAGTTACTGTAGTAGTTGGAACATGAAGCAAGAAAAGCTTTCGTTGTATTCTCTGACCTATTTCTTGACAATGTTATTTGCTTGAGTTAAATTGAATATGGTATATTAAAATGTTGTCATCAAAAATGGCCTGCAAGTATTCGGCTTAGATTCTCATTGCAGTAAGCATTAATAGTAAAAGTGGAATTTAAAAAATAGCAGTTTTGTTGAGGAGTTGCAGGTGAGTTAGAAAAATTTTCAAAATAGAAATAATATATTCTCGTGGATGAAACTTTATCTCAGTTGCTGTTTTCCAGAGCTTTATTAAATGCTTTTAACACTAGTGGTGTAAGTGTGGAAACAGATCTGTTTAGGTTTGCTTTGAATTTCCAGATATAGTTCCAGAGAGGGCTGAAATGCTATGAGCATTTATTTACAGACATGTTATTTTCTTTTCCTTTTCTTGTTACCTCTTGGTAGTAATTTGTTTTAATCAAGCAAATTGTATTGCATCCTATCCACTGCTTCCAGTTTCCTCTTACTTGAGCTCTGAAATCTGCTTCAGGAGATTTTGCACTTCTATTCTTAGGAATTTTTGCAGGTCACATGCAAAGCCGTGTGTGTGTGTGCATGCATGCGTGTATGTCTTTAGACAGCATACCAATAATTAGAATAACCCTGCAAAGTCATGGCTTTGCTTCAGGAGAACTCATGGCAAAAAATGAAACATCCCTCCGCTTTCAGGTATATTTTCTGATTTTGACCTAAGAGAGCCAGATATCCTGGCAGCTGGCAGAACGTGTTTGTTCTAAAATGTGATTATTTTGAAAATGCTCATACTTATGGCTTTATTTCTTCTCTCTTTACAGGGTCTTTGTAAACAGAAGTTTAGCCATGGAGAAAATAAAGTGCTTTGGTTTTGATATGGATTATACACTTGCTGGTGAGTATCTTCTTAATTTTTTTTAGTCATTGACTTAGTTTGGAATATTGCCTCTTTCTGAGCAAAAAACAGTTACTGGTTGGGCTACTCCAGTTAGCAGGTGCTGCTTCTATTGTTCACTATTCATTGCACTTTCATTTTAGGTGTTTCCCTTAAATTTGTTATCTCCAAGCTGTATTTGGTCACAAGCCATGTTGCTGTAGTAGAGTTTCAAGTAATTATGGGTGTCAAGGAAACCGAAGCTTAGTCAGTCTGATTGCTTCCTTAGATTCCACTATATTTTGACATTCCCCCTGGTGCAAGCTTGGCTTTGAATAACGAGACGATTTCTTTTATCCTTGGTGCTTAAGTTGGGCTACACCTTTAGCCAGCAGGTTCTCCTGTGTCCTGGGAGGGTCATTTTTTAATAGGGTTTCCTCTTTCCCACTCTTGGGTTGGCCACGTCGGTGACTCATCTTGAGAAGAGGCAGGGCAGGGTGAGTGTCTCGTGTCAGCTCAACAAGTTAATTTTCAAAGCTTTGCCCATTCTTTATGGCAGATAGGCTTTGGGAGGTTGCATAAGACCTTTTAGTTTCATAAAATGTTTTGCATGACTTCTCCATCTTTCAAATACTCGGCAGGCAAGTTCTTGGAGACTTCTGATGAA
>JAHREE010000098.1:6182790-6197346 GCA_033628505.1 Tringa tobata
CCAGCCACTCTGCCCCCAGCCTGTAGCGCTGCATGAGGTAGATGAAGGAGTCGAGCTGGTACGTGCCCAGAAGATCCGAGCAGACGATGCACCAGCTGCAGAAAGCACCTGTGCCCGTGAAGTCCCCCACCAATGCAGGGGGGGTTCTGGGGGCACTGCGAGCACCTTTTCTCTGGGCTGCTCTCAGCTTCCAGCTGGGAGGGAAGGCAGGTGAGGAGTTGGCTGGTAGAAGGGGTGGAACTCTTTCAGGAGATACTGGGGTGTCACTGGAGAGCACACTGCCAAAGGAGGGTGACAGATGTGGAAAAAACTGGAGTCAGGGATGAATGAGAGTTCAGATCATCATTTAGTAGTCCTCACCCTGCCTCTCTCCCCGGAGGAGCTGCTCACTCTGTGGGCTTCTATTGGTGCTGCAGCAGCCTCCTGAGCTCATCTTTGCTTCCTAAACCTGGAGCTGCTTCCTCCAAGCTGCCTCGGTGGTGTGGGAAATGATTATGTTGTCACTGTTCTCAGTTCAGGGCTTTTACCAGCACCACGTCTGTAGTGGTGGTGAATAAAATGGCTAGGCGGGACTGGCTCGTGGGTATGCAGTTTGGGACAGCAAATACATCTCATGAAGGTGACAGTGGCTGAAGCAGTGCAAAAAGGGGTGGTTATTATACCTTTAGCTCCTGCTTCTCTCCTGTGATGCACGATGAGCTTGTAAGAAGCGTCGACTCCTCTGGGAGAAACCATGTTACATCTTCAATGAGAAGCTGTCCTGCCTGAATTTGAAATCTTTGTGTGTGTGGAGGAACAAGGAAAGAAATGGGCACCTCTTGAAGGGCTTTCTCCTCCCCGCAGCTTAAACAGAGACATCACATGCACTACAGCCTTCCCCAACTATTCATTTTGAAACAAAACAGGCTTTAAACACTTATTTTCACAGGAGCCTTCCAGGAGGTCTTCATACTTCTGTGGGTCAACATCATTCCAACTCATTCAGCTTTGTATTTTACGCAAACTGGATCTCAAAGTTATTCCTGATGGAGCATACCTGTACGTCGCAGAATAGATCTGGTGTCCTTACCGTGTGTGTTTGTGAATGGTGCAGCACTTGGTGCAGGTTTATCCCGCAATGCTTTGCACATAAAAGCCCGAGCGTAAGCGTGTGAAAGTCTACCAGTGAATTTACACACACGGCTCTCGCTGGGAGTGCCTTCAGATGTAGGGCAAAATTCTCTTCTCAGATTCCCGGAGTAGCTCCTGACTTAGTCTCCTGCTCTGACACGTGCAGGCATTTCGTGGCGTGAAGGAGTGTGCCCGTCCTGAAAGGAGTAATCTGTCACCCACTGAGGAATGGACAATAATGGCCAAGTCCCAAAAAGAGCACGAGATCCTTTTTTGAACCGGTTGCTCTGCGTCTGAGAGAAACTCGAAGGTTTTGTGTCACTTGGGCAATGCGCTTGTAGCCTCTTCCTCCTAATTATCACTGAGCTGATGATCTAAGACTGCTTTGTGGATATGAGGACAGAATTTTGCCTGCAGGATGCATGATTACCAACTGTGCCTCCTCTATAAATCAGCTGTAAGTGTATTTGGAATAGCTGCCAGGCCGGCTTCTGAGCTTACCCGGAGGACAGAGCTCCAGCAGATACAGTCCCACATGGCACAAAGCTGTTGCAGTTTTAAAATCAGTCTTGATTTTTTTCTTTAACAGGGGACCCCAGTGTAACTCCGTCAAGACTGGAGTGACACTCTGAATCTGCATCTGCCTCATGTGAGTTAAAATCCTGGCAGCAGCATTTTACATAAACTGGAGCCTCTGTAGAGAATTTTTTTTTTTTTTCTCCTTTTCAGGAAGGCTATAAAATTGTTACTGTCTGTGTCTTGGCAGCAAAGGTAAAAACAATCACACAAATGCATGAGAATTGCATACCTTACTGCACAACCCCTGCTCATTCCAGATCAGCTTCCCTCCTAGCACGTACCGTGTCGGGGACGCCCACACTCATCACAGACCTGAAGGCTTGCAACGTTCACTCCCTGGGTACTGCTTTTTACCTTTCGATAGTATAACGTTAAGCCAAGTGATGGTGTTAAAGGGGAGGCTGAAATGCTGTCAACTGGCTTCTGGTTTGTTTTTTTTTTCAAAGCTTTGGTTGTTTTTTTCTCCACCCCGGTTGCATTATCCAGAAGTGCTGGGTGCCGATTGCCCTGCGCCACTGAAGCGTTTGCCTGTGTTGGGACACAGAGTGTTGAAATAACGTGGTCCTCTGAAGCTGGGGACTTGGCACAGCAGCAGAGACACCACCATCAAGTAGTGAGAAAGAGAAAAAGAAGTCAGAATAAGGTGTGAATTGTGCTTTGGTCTTACTGTGCTGGGAGAGGATGCTCTGAAAATGGGTTCGGGTCTCTGCCTCCTCCTCACCTGCCACAGAGTTGGGGGTACTTGAAGGCTGGGCCCTTCTCAGCTGGGTGAAAGAGCTGAGCACAGGGGACACCTCATGGCAAATAGCTGAACTCATGGCATCGCTGTGGCACACAAATTATCTCCAGTTGTGGTCTCAGTAACCAGCTCTGAGGGAGGTGGATGTTCCAGCAAAGTTTTAAACTATTTTGTCATCATGCGGCTGCAGAAAAAAAATCCTCATCTGTCCTCTCTACTCTTTTCCCCCACGGATGCCTGAAGTCACCAAGATATGAGAGAGAGCGACCAGCCCTGAGTACAATATTGAAATATGTTTTTTCATCTAGTAATGCATAGAACCGGGGCATTTTCCCCAAAGGTGCTGCCGTGGTTGGAGCAGTGTTAGCTTGTTCAGACTTGATCTGAAGGAGGTGGATCCTTTGTTTGCCCGGAAGCTGATGTTCCTGAAACAGGCATTGGCACAGCTTACGAGAAATTTAGGGGGTTGTGGCTCGTACTGATTGATGCAGCATGTGCTGTGGTTAGAGGGTGCTGTCAAGGTGGGCTCCGTGAGCTCTCAGTCTGTTCCCAGCTGTGTTTCTAATTAAGGGAAAGTTTATCTTGAACAGTAAGTATGACAGTAATGAGAATGTTTATTGCCTGTTTCTCAGAGTCCAATTTCCCGTGTCTCTGGTTAGTTTGTGTCTCAATGAGAAGGCTCTCATTTTGCAGATACTGTGGAGTGGTAGAAAAATAGGGCAGGGACCTGAGGCATGAATGAGGTAGTAGTTTGGTTTTATTCAAAGAGAAGCCAAGGAAAGAATATCTCAAGCTTGAGAGGTAAGCGGAATAACTACCCCCCAAAAAGAAATGTTCAGATTAATCCTGTTGCAGTCCTGCCGAACAGAGACTTGGGATGATGAAGGCTGAGGTTGATACTTATTCTTCAGTGTTTTTCCTACTGGTGCTTCAGCTTGTTTCCTTAGACCCAGAGAGTTAAAGGGAGGTCTGTAATGAAAGATCTTAAGACGGAGAGGAAAATACAGAAAGTGAAAAAAATTTATGAGCAGCTGGCCACATGTGCCACCACAGCCATTCTTTGGTGGATTGTTAACAAGATGCACAGATGGTTTAACAGAAACCCTACCATTTCCTTGGAAAGGTTCTGCTGAGCTGTTCATGAACCACTTCTGCTTCTCCAGAGAAGAACCTCGCCAATGTGCTCTTTGAGATTCTTTTTGTTTAGGCAGCATCACCGTGGTTGGTGAGTTCAGAAAGAGCAGGATTTCCTTGGAGAAAAGTTTTGTTCAGAAGTGATATTTTTATGGATAAGTTGATAACATGGTCAAATTCCCAGGAAGCTAATTGTGCAGCAGCTTCATGGGCAGAGTGGGGATCTGGAGGCTGCTTCACATGATGGGGAGCTTTGCAGCGCTTTCACCTTCTGAGAGTATGTGCAGGTATTTATTTCCCTTTCCCCTGGGAAGTGCCTTTACTGTCCTGCATCAGAGGAATTCCTTTTTCCAGATGATGCTGTGGTGTCACTCTCACAATGTTATTCATTACCTAACTGCCTTTTGCTCCCTACAACCTTAGCTCACTCCCTAGAATTGCCTTGTCAGTCATAGCTTTCTTCATTAGCTGTGTTTTTTGATTGCTTATTCCTATCTATAGCTCAATCAACCCTTCCTTTCCTAAAGGACAGAAAAGACTACGTGCATTGAATGTTGTATCATTTTGTTGATGTTTGCCATTGGTATAATAATGCTTGAAGATTTTGATAACTGTTTTATTGATTTTAGTTATCTGTTTAAGAACATTACATGTTTGCTTATTATGTTTTTAATGGGGAAAATTAACTCTTGGGATTCTGGTGCTTTTTAGATTATTAAGAGATACAGGAACCCTCTGTCATGGTTACTATGATCTGGGTCTTTCGCCAGTCTCATTTCTTCTGTAGTCCATGCCTTTTTAGTATTTTTGTAGTATTTTATGTATTTGTTTTCTCCTCTCAGATTGGGCTTCTGTATTGCAAAGTACATACACGGTGGTGATTACCTGGGCAATATAGGCAATGTGTATTAATATATATAGAGAGAGAGGTTCACAGATGTGCTAGATCTCTCTCAGGAAAAGCAGTCAGTCTTTTAACAAGCTTACTGTGTAACTTGCACATTTTTGTATTTTCCTCAGCTAAATTTGAAGTATTCAAGTGTTTGATACAGTTGGGCCCCTTGAACCCAGAGTAACCTTCACTGCAGTCAAGGGTTGTGTTTGACTTTGACTTGTTAACATCTTAGGACAGTTCAAGACAGCAACACACAGCAAGTGTAAACACACCATCAGAGAAACACAGTGATTTCCTTTTAAATGTTAATTTAATGTTCTGATTAAGCAGTAACATTTCCAGTACATGGGAAGGTCATTGGCAGGAAGAAGACAGGCCTGATGGCAGGAATGACTTGGTTGGACAAGTCCATTTCTTTTGCGTTGAGCTAAGGTGTGTGTCACAGATGAGGAACTCCAGTAAGCTTGCGTAAAGGAGTAGCATTTTGATGCACAAGGGTAATAGCTAACAGATTTTTACAGTACCATTTGGTACTATTAACAAACAAATCATATGTTAACTTGACAGCCCTACCTTCAAGCTAACCGAGTCTGCAGCAAACATAAATTCCCCCGAGAGGAAATCTGGAGACAATACTAAGTTTTGGGATTGTATCCAGAGCAGTAACAGTAGCACAGCAGTGATGAATTTCAGGCTTTCTAACCATGACTGCATGTGTTCCCAAAATTTATTGGTTTCTTCATCAGCTTTGCGAAAACACAGCAAACCAAAACCCTATCCGAGCAGGTGGAACAGGGAGCGTTCGTGCGTCTGCCTGAAGGGCCTGCAGGGAGAGGAGCTACAGTTTGAAATACGTTTTTTCCTGATGCAGAGAGCTGCGATAGACTGAAGGATATTTCTTCTGGTGCACTCTGCTGCTGAAATCTGAACTGCGGCTCCGCTCGGCTGCAGCCCCGGAGCGTGAGCTAATTCCAGCCTGGCTCTGGGCTGGGGGACCCGAGGCAGCGAAGGGCAGGAGCGAAGAAGGGAGCGTGTGATGTGGAGGAGGGAGGCGGGCGAACGGGTACCTTACTTTTAACTGCCTTCTTGTTTAACCCCCTAGCTGTTTTCAAATTTTCTAACTGAAATCTCGTCTTGGTACAGTGTATAAATCCCCTGAATACGAATCTCTTGGATTTGACCTGACCGTAGAAAGATTAGTTTCCATTGGATACCCTCATGAGCTGCTCAATTTTGTGTATGATCCTGCATTCCCTACCAGGTAAATGACTAACAGATACGAACCCAGCCTGCTTGAGGCCTTGGATATTTGTTCTGTAAAGTTCATAGGCAACATGTGAGGCCAGGTTTTCAGAGTTGTGCCTGGGAAGCCTGTGGATGGGGAAGGGAAGAGACTGCTTCAGTATGTGGAGGGCCTTTGCACACATCAGTCCATGCCGGCAAAGAGGGAGTGTGCAAGAAAAGAGGCTTGCTGAAAACATGGTCACAAAATAACCTTTCAAAGCAAAGACAGCAGAGACACAACTGGATTGGGTGTTAAATCAAAATGGAGCGGAGGAGCCGCCGTTACTGTTCATGAGGCTGCTAGGATGTCTCAGAACATTTTTCTGTAATGGTTTTAATTAATGGTGCCCTAGTGTGTAAAACATCCTGAAAACTAAGCTGACAGTAAACAGCAATGGAAGTGTGACCAATCCAGCTCACTTGTCTGGATGACTCAAATGCCACAAGCAAAGGTAATGGTGCAAAGTTACTAAATTTCTCTTTTGGTATCAGAGGTAAAAAGAATATTGTTTGTTTTAAACAAGGCTTTTTATCTAACTCTGTGCCTTGAAGCTGTTTCCATTTGTGCCTTTGCTGGATTTTGCTTTTTGACTCCATTGGATCTTCTTTACAAAAGACTGGACCTCTCGGTTGGTTGTTCCCAGTTTTCAGTCTGGCAGCCTCCTTCCTTCCCTCCTCTCAGCGTGTTTTACACCGAGACTGTTGCTGAGTGTGCCCGTAATAAGACAAAGAAGGTTTGCCCTTCACAAACCTGTGATGAAGACTCAGATAAATCCACTGCCTTCATCCCAGGGAGGGGACAGAAGGGATGTCTCTGTGGGAAGGCTGCATTCTCCAGATGCAAGCTGCTAGATAAGCGAGAGAGAGTTTTGCTGGAGTTGGAACCGGGAATATACAACTATTTATTGCAATAGTTACATGCCCCATCTGGCTCTGTCTGTGACAGAGCGATGGAAAAGAGGGGAGAAATTCCTTTCTCACACCTTACTCTTCCTTGCAGCCCAGCAGGGCTGTCAGGGAAACACAAACACAGGCGTCAGATTCGTGACCCTGTGGAAGAGTCCCACGTCTTCCCTGGCACGTGCGTAGCTAAGCCTCTGCCGGGTTGAAGGGTTCCATTTCCAAGTCTATGGGGAGCAGATGGCAATGACATGGCAATGCAGGGCTCTTGTTGCTCACCTGCAGCCAGGTAAAAGGGACAGGAGGGACCCCGTCTGCATAAGTAATAGGAACTCTGTTCCGATGCCCCACACCGAGTGAGCAGGCTGTTCTAGAGCTGATTTGGAAAGAACTGCTGTTAAAATGATCACTGCTTAATATGCTGCCTTCTTCATATCTTAACTTGCTTTCTTAACAGAGGCCTGGTGTTTGATACCCACTATGGAAACCTGTTGAAAGTTGATGCCTATGGGAACCTCCTAGTGTGCGCACATGGCTTTAATTTCCTCAGAGGGTGAGTGCTGACTCCTGACTGTTCTTTTTGGCTTCATACATCCTTTTGTGTCACTAATCCTCAGGGCATCTGTTGTCTAAAGAGTCAGAGGGGCTTCACTAACAGCAGATGCTGTATTGGTGTTCCTACAACTCCAGAATTGACATTGAGGGTCCCAGACACACCAGGCCAGGGTATTTGTAGAGGGAAAGGTCTGTGCTGGCAGAGGCACATCTGTAGTGTGCTGGGAATGGAAGAAAATGTGCTGTGGGAAGGGGTTGGTGGGATAATCTGGGTGCCGTTGACTATCCTGGCACAGTTTAACGTCAGCAGCTTGTCAATGAAGACAGAGCCATTGTGGAAGGGCTCCTGGGAGCAGAGAGGACCTGTGCCCTGTGAGACCATTAACTCCACAGCCATTGCTAAGAGAGGTCGAAGGCCTGAGCTGGCCTGGAGAAAGAACAAGCTTGCTCTGGCCCTTCGTGGTTTTGACCTTTGAGGGTGTCAGAAGCGTGAGGCATCGCGTGCCGTTTCCTGCAGCCTTCCCTGGCTGCTTGTGTTTCTCTTGCCCCGGAGAAGGTGCTGTAGGAAGCAGAGGGGACCACGGTGCTACGTGCCTGATGTGTCCCAGCAAATCCCTTCACGTCCCTGCTGTGAGGACGGATGGATGGAAGGCAAGCACAGGCCAGCTCAGGGACCCCAAGGTGACAAGCCTTGTCATTGCAGCCTGTGAGTCCTTGCATCGGGAAGCCAAAATTTAGAAAAAGCACTTATATATGCCCCAAGTTCCTCTTTGAGTCAGAGGTGATCTTCAGAAGCTCCAGAAATGAGGGAAACCAGAATAATTTAATGACTTTAGTCATCACCACCCTGCTGATTAATTGCAAAGGGCCCCAGGCAAGCCTCCCGCAGCGCAGCCCTGCACTCCGCTGCTGAAAGCTGCTCAGGGGAGTGTAAAGCAACACATGGAAAGTGGGGGAAAGTTTAAGATAAGCAAACAATGAAAGTGCAGATGATTTAAGGCATCCTCATAGCCAGCAGTATGGGGCTTAAGGTCGAGCTGTGAACTCTCGACCACTCTGTTTCCCCGTGTGGGCTCTGCTCTTTTTGCTGACTCAGCGATGAGGGCTTTGAGCTCTGCTGGAGCCAGCGTGGTGATGGGAACGCTGGTGGATACAGTTTGCTCTTGCACTGCTGATGCACATGGGAAAGCTGGGTGTTGATTAAAGCACAACAGACTTTAGTTAATGGACCCAGCTACAACTATATTTTGCAGGTCAGCACATTTTATCCCTTTTCTTTGTGCATGTTTCATTCTTCTCCACCTTATCTGTTCTCAGGCCTGAAACACGGGATCAATATCCAAATAAATTTATCCAGAGGGATGACACGGATAGGTTTTACATTCTGAACACGTTATTCAATCTACCAGGTGAGTCTAATATAAGCCAACACAGGCCTGATCAATAATGTATTGGTAATGTATTATTCAATTACCTGTTTCTTCTTTTTGGAAGAACTTTTTTCTTTCGGGCACAGGGCCCAGATTTAGCTGGCTGTATGATGTTATCCTTGTTTTAAAATGTTGCTTTGTTTCTTTACAGAGACCTACCTATTGGCTTGCTTAGTGGATTTCTTTACTAACTGTGACCGGTACACTAGGTACGTGTTCCCTCCGCTTCCAGGTGTGGATGGTACAGTAAGATTGTTATTTTAAAGGGCAATACAGCAGAGATGGAGATGTTCTTAGTATCAGTGGAGGCCCCTCAAGTGGATTTGGTGGAGAAAACTTCAGGCCTCTTTTGACGCTAAGAGAATTTAGTGGTGACAGGATGGTCTACGTGTACAGCAGAGACTGGTTATGAGGGTCTCCTTCACAGGGTGGGTCAATACCACCATACTGACTGACACTGGTATTTGGGCCAGCTTCTAAGACCACACACTTATTACAGGGTGATTACAGGCACCAGACAGCTAATTTTGAACCTGTGTCCATTGGAGCCTTGTTTGAACTGAAAGACTAAATTTCCCCAGCCAGTGACCACAAGTCCCTCATAATTGAGGACTTTGTTCACTCAAAGGTGAAATGCTCAGGCAGAGGATGATGTAAAAGGCTGTTTGTGCAGCGTGAGTATTTACCTAGGTTTGAAATAGGTATAAGCATAAAAACAAGCTGAGGTTTGAATTGGCAAATGTGAATGCTGCTGTGCTGCTGACTAATGTCATGGGTCATCTTTGCGTATTATTTGAGTGGAAGGCAAAGGTTTAATGGGATTTTACCTGAGAGCAGAGGAACTGTTTATACCGACAATCCATCAGGTGAAGGTCCTTTCTCAGGACAGGCATGATGATTGCTGTCATAATAAATGCAGCTCGGTTTAATCCTTGATTTCTTCTGACAGAGACTCTCATGAGAGTCTCAAAGATGCCTCCAGAGTATCTTGTAGAGGAAATTTCTCATGTTAGCTCATAACTGTTCAACAGTAGTTCCTCCCCTCAGCAGCAAGTGTTACGTGTACAGCACCCCTTTCTTCAGTGTTGCAAAGAGGGAGAAGGAGCAGCACTGTGCTTACTTTCTTAGTGCCATTCATCTCTTGTAAAAAGCTGCAAACTGCACAGTCCTAGTCTTTTTTTCCTTCTTGTAATTCTGTGGGGGAAAAATAAGAGTTGCAGTCACAGAAGGCTGTGGTACTGCTATGGTTGCACAGGCCTGTAGTTAGGAACTCACATCCTAAAATTTTAAACAAATGTTCTTGGGTAACATGCAGATTCTGTTGAACTCTGGTTGTAGCTTTCTTTCAAGTCTGAGCTGCAGTAAAATAGTAAATAAGAAACCATTATGGTAAGATGAGAACACAAGCTCCAAACAACATTTTGAACTGTCTCTCTCCTTGAGATGTTTCTTACCTGCTGTGGTTGGCCACTACAATCTCTCTTCTTTCTCCTCACAGCTGTGAAACGGGATTTAAAGATGGAGACCTCTTCATGTCCTTCAGAAGTATGTTCCAGGATGTCAGAGATGCTGTTGACTGGGTTCATTACAAGGTGATTGCAAGAGCTCCTTGGGACGTGTGTAGTTGTAACTGAGTTAGAGGGATGGTTTGTAAGTCATGAGTTAAGATGTGTTATTCCACTTTTGGGCAAGAGCCCTGCTTTGCCGCCTAGTGAGCAAATAATAAATTGCAGTTGTATGTAAGTAAGCCAAGATCTCACTGCCCTCCTGGTACTGGAGCATATCTGTTTTGGCTTCCTCTTACTTTTTATTGTGCCCAGATTCCATTTCTATACTGTAATTCATGGGGTTTAGAACGTGATGCCATGAGGGTACTTGCACTTACAACACAACTTGTATGTTGTCCTAGTTACTAAAACAGTGGTTTACTGTTGGTTTACTTTGGTACTATCTTATGTTGTCTGAAAAGTACCTGGATTAAACAGAGAATTACATCAACTCTATTTAGAAAGGTGAGGCAGTTCATCGTTTCCATACACTTGTGCACACATTTAGAGTATAATTTTGTGAGCGTTAATATCTGGTTAAAGACCTGATTTTCTTGTTCTTCCTCAATCAAGAGGTTTGTTGGGGTGGGATGGAGAACTGTCACAGGAGAACTCTGCTCACAGTTGTACTTGTGGTGGTCCTTTTAGCCATGCAGAAGTCAGGAGTCTATTTTTCTTTCCTTATGCAGTGTTGTGTGATACATGTTGGAGTTGACCTTTGAGTAAAGCATATTACGGTCAGTGTTGGAGACAGGTCGTTGACTGTCTTGTTTGGTATGGCAAATCTATTTTTTGTTTGTTTCTATTGTATTCCCTTCTGAAAGGGTTAAAATGCTGTTGAAGTGGATTATTTACCATGGTGAGGGAATCGATGGATCACAGAGTTTGTGATGGTCCCTGCTACTCAAAGCCTCTCATCTCTAGAGTCACTGGTTCAGATTCGCCCTGGTTTGTACTTTCACAGCATTTTAAAGTGTGAAAGTTGGCATTACTTTGATGTCTCTTACATCATAAGTTTCCATGACCTCACTGGCTTCTGTTGTTTCTATTTCAGGGATCGCTCAAGGAAAAGACCCTTGAGAATCTGGAGAAGTACGTGGTGAAAGATGTAAGTGTGAAGTTACTTTACTCGTGCTGTGTGACGCTCTGTACTGAATAAGCAGGCAAGAAATAAACATGCTGATTTGCTTTACTAAATCACAAAGCAGATAACGCTGTGATTTCTATTGTAATAACCAAAGACAAAGTGGAAAGTTCGGAGGCAGCCTTTATTCTGAGCCAGTGATCCACATGATTTTGTATTCACGTGCACGTTTTTTACGTAAAATATAAAAGCCAGAGGAAATGTTATCATGGGACCCAGGTGAATACGCTGGCAAGCCTCGTGTTGTTTCTTTTGGTGGTGAAAGCAACAGTTGTTCCCTGCCCATGTTTTCTCTCCAAGAGAAAGACCTCTTTTTAAAAAGCAACAGGTGAGCATCTTTCTAGATAGAGGTATTCCTTCGCCATCCAAGAAAAATGTTACAAGCATTTAACTGTGAGGGACAGAGGGAAAGATCCTGAAAGACTGACTGATGTTCAGTGTCTTGATAGCCCCAAAACGTGTGTTCAGCACATCTAATTGAGCAAGCTCCAGTGCTTCCCTTATTTTTGCTCTCTCTGCAGAGAGCAGAGTGTGCAAAGGCCCCCTGGACCACTTACCGTGTAATTATGCTTTAGTTTAGATGGGCTCTGTGGCAGAGTATCACTTTAAAGCAGTTAACCTTGTTTCTAGTTACATGCCTGCAAAATTCTTAGGAAACCGTTCTGTGAGGTAATCAGCTGCTCTGGCAATGGACTGAGATTTACGATTCAATAAAAATAGCCCTAGGAATAAATTCTCCCTAATTTGAGGTTGGAATTATAATGCGCTCCAACTTGTGGAGCTCGTGCGAGCTCGGATTTCACCTGCCTCTGGGCCCATTTCGGGAATGGACTTGGAGCTGGAGGAGCTGCTCCAGCGTGCCTGGCACGGGGCAGAGGGGTGGGAGCAGCACAGGCTGCCTGGCATTGTGGCTGGCAAAGGCACCGCAGCCCAGCTGAGCCCTTCCTCCTCACCTTCCTCCCCTGGGCTGTGCTCTGGAGGGGTGTTAGTGTGGATGGACCAGCAGCTTTCCTGACTCTGCCCAGCGCAAAACACATGAGTTTGCCTGCTTGATGGTTTGAATTGCTTTGTTTTGTCACTTGGGACCTTAGTTGAGAGTGTTTTGCCCACGATGAATCTCTGTAACTTTTGTGTATGACCTGTGTGTCCCTTGGCTTTCAGGGGAAGCTGCCGCTGCTGCTCAGCCGCATGAATGAAGTTGGGAAGGTGTTTCTGGTCACAAACAGTGACTATAAATACACAGACGTAAGTGCTCCATGAGTTGTTGTGTGGGTATATAATGGAATAAGCAAAAGCCAGCCATTCATTCGTATGGCTTTTGGTAGGACATCATCTGGTGGAGAATCGGGTGTTTTCTAAGGCAGGTCTAGGATGGTTTAGTGGTGAATGCAGGTTAGGTTTGGAGTCATCTTTTGTAGTCCTGGTTCTGCTGCTGACCTAATATGGGCCTGGCCTAGGTCCCTCTGTGCCTGCCTCAGTTCCTCAGCAATTAAAAGGCTGAAAGACAAAGTGCTACTCATTTTATATTTCAACATCCTTTAAAATGCAGAACTTCCCTTTCAAATGGGATAGTCTGAGTACAGACAGGTCACCAAAGCCATGGTCTGGGAGAGGTCTAAGAGGCAGAGGGCTGTCTGCTGTGCTGTAGGAATAAACACAGTTACTTCAGGTAAACGTCAGGTTGTTGCAACACTGCTACTAGAAAGAGTTATATGCTGTTTTAAAGCATTGCAAGATACAGCTGAAGCAGTGTGCAGATTTCTGAGGCAAATGGGTTCTTTGATTATAAAAATTACTGGTTTAATTCCTGTCATTTTAAATCCCATCCATTCACTTTATCTCCAAATCTTATGCTGACTTTCGTGTAAATCCTGAAAATAAAGTTCTGTAATCTGAAAAGATAAAAGCAGAAAAGTACGCTTCTATAAACTACACAAATGTATGGTTAAAACCGCATCTTTGAATACTTTCTTTATTTTACTTTTCAGAAAATAATGACTTACTTGTTTGACTTTCCACATGGACCAAAGGTATGTGATTTCTAGACTGCAGTTCCAATAGAAACTGATGTGCCTAATTAGCTGTGTAGCTGCAAAGCATTTTAATCCCGCTTCATTGGCTGCATGGGATTAGTTGCTTTAATCTGGTTAAAATACACTTGCTGTTTTGTGTCCTATCTGAATGGGATCAAAGCAAATACAATATAGCAAAAAGAAAGGAGGCATCATCTGGTCTCAAACAATAATCTGTGTTAATGATAACATTAGTTTAGTGATAACGCTTTTTAACTGTGGTGTTCTGTGGCCACGTTTCTTAGAAATCTTGCACAATGTTTTAGATCTTGTTAAAAAAAAAAACCTTGATGGAAAAGAGTTTTGTAAAACAGCAGAAACATTTATGGGTGATTGTGCCTTTACTAGGATAACTCTGCAAGTTTTAGTCATGCTTTTTCTGGTTTTCTGACATCTAAACTCAGCCCTGCAACTTTGGAGAGAGGCTTATGAGATGAATTTGTACTGTTTTCTCAGTCTCCCAGTGGGAGGCTCTCTCACACTCAAGAGATGTGTTTTCACACTCATAGCTCAAAAAACTCCTTGCTGTGGTCTTGATCTCAGAAAGGGTGAAAGCTTGGAGCAGAAAGGGCTCGTGAATGCCCAGTGTCCTTCGGGCAGGGCTGTGATTCAAAGCTGGGCTCTGTGGAATAGAGTCCAGGCATTTTCCCACTCTTTGCAAACATACCAGTGTGGACTTGTGAGGCTGAAGTCATGAAGTTGCATGTGTCTGGATCTATGCAGGATGTCACTTTCAGAAACAGTGACAGCAGTGTCATTTCATGGAATCACAGAATTGTCAGAATTGGAAGGGACCTCTAGAGATCCTCCAGTCCAACTCCCCTGCCAAAGCAGGGTTGCCCAGAGCACATCACTCAGGGCTGCATCCAGGTGGGGCTTGAAGATCTCCAGAGAAGGGGACTCCACACCCTCCCTGGGCAGCCTCTGCCAGGGCTCTGCCACCCTCACCCCAAAGAAGTTCTTCCTCACATTGGAGTGGAACTTCCCATGGTCCAGCTTGTGCCCGTTGCCCCTCGTCCTGTCACTGGGAACCACTGGAAAGAGTCCGGCTCCATCCTCCTTCAACCCACCCTTTAGAGACTTGTCAGCATTCATAAGGTCTCCCCTCAGCCTTCTCTTCTCCAGGCTGAGGAGTCCCAGCTCTCTCAGCCTTTCCTCATCAGGGAG